>JAOTRO020188881.1:0-10709 GCA_028566515.2 Pyracantha coccinea | reverse complement strand
CTCCTCAAGTGCATTCCGCTCCACTGATCACAGCCCGGGCTAAATAGTATCATCGTATTGATTGGTTTCGTGACTATATATTGACTATGTAGCATATTTACATTGTGGATAAAAAAAAAGACAAAAAATAAAAAATAAAAAAAAACTAAAGTCTGAACATAAGTAATCAATTTGTGGTCACAAAACGTTTAATATGAGAGCACTATCTTATCATGGAGCGAGAGATACATGCTATGTATGAAACTGCTAAATAAATGTGGTTAGATTTGAGCTGTCAAAGTGTAAAATGCTATATATAGCATATCTTGTAAACCTTTACATTTTACGAAAACAATTTGAAAAGTTTCAACCATTTCTTCCACTCTCTCTCTCTCTCTCTCTCTCTCTCTCTCTCTCTCAGTCTTCTTTCTCTGTAAATGTTCATACACAGTTCTTCATTTTCTTCATCTGATGCATAGTAGTTAATATGGTGTCAAGAGCCAGCGATTCTGCTGAGGGCTTGATTTTCTGGGGTTTATAGGCGTTTGTGGGTTTCTGGAATTTGAGTCGGTGTGTCTCCATTGATGTGTTGGATTTTGCGAATCAAGTTATATGTTTAGATTCCCTACAAATTGTATCATTCTTTGATTTTTGTGAATTAGTAGATTGGTTTGTTTGCCACATGAAGCCATTACTGTTTGTTTGTGGCACAAAGCCATTTCAAGATTGGTTTTTTGGCACGAGGCCATTTTTCTGTAAAGATTAGTTGATTGGCATTTGTGGGCACGAAGCCATTTTTGTGAATTTCTTTGACGAGGTGTTGAAATTTGAGGGCACGAAACCATCTCTATGAATGTCTTTGAAGAATTGTTGAAATTTGAGGGCACAGAGTCATTTATGTGAATTTATGTGAACGTTGTTAGTTGAAATTTTTAAACATTTCTCGCTAATTTGTGATTCTTGAAGTATTGAGAAGATAATCGTTTCTTGATAAAGCTATAAATCTAGCAAATAGCAATGGCATCTTCTGTCAAAATTGAAGGGCTTTTGGGAATGTTGACAATTAAGTTGAATGACAAGAATTTTTCTAAATGGGTGTTTCAATTGAAATCTATTCTAAAAGAATATAAGTTGTTTGATCACTTTGATGGGTCGCTTAAATGTCCAGCAAAATTTGTGATTAGCACTGATCATGGTGTTACAAATGAAATTTCTGAGGCATATAAAGAATACTAATCTTCAAGATAGGTATGCTTCCATCTCTAAAGCAAACGGTGAATACGCTAAAGACTGAGTTTCAGACTATGCAGAAGGGTAATGATTCTATAGACCAATATCTGTCTAAACTTAGAAATATTAAAGAACAGTTAATTGTTGCGGGAGAATTTGTAACTGATAATGATTTCATTGTTGCTACTCTGTCTGGTTTACCATGGGAATATTCTGTGATTAGAACAATGATTTTTACTAGAGACACCACTATGTCATTAAGGGAATTTAGAGAGCAGTTATTATGTGCAAAAAGGGAGGCTGAGTCTGTGGTTGGCTTATCTCAAAATTTTTCTGGACTGTATGTGCAAGGGAATGTTGCCTCTACTTCACAATCTACAATGGCTCATGGGTCTTCAAGTAATTCTAATTAGGTTGCATATAGTACTGGAGGGATTCTTACACAAATTCCAAATGGAGTACCAATGTTTGGAGTTCCAAATCAAGGAGCATCATCATCTAATCCTGTAATGCATCCACCACCACCAATGCCATTATCTCCAAATTCTCAAGTAGTGTATCCATCACCATTTCCTAGTAATCAATTTCCTATAGTGCAGCCTCAACCTCAATTGTACCCCGATTTTTCTAATGCATATGGCTTTGTTGGGAATACTAATGCACATAGGTAGTATCCTAATTCCAATATTGGTACAAAAACAAATGGTAATGGTAACTTTCGATCATCAAACTATGGTGGCAATCGTGGGAATACATATAGTGGAAGACAGAATGGTGGAAATTGGCAATCATGGTCTGGAAACACTAAAACTAGGCCAAATATTGTTCCTGAATGTTAGATATATTTCAAGATGGGGCATACGGCTCCAAATTGCTGGAAGAGGTCTACCAATCCGAGTTCAAGTGGATCAATTCTTGAGTGTCAAATATGTGGCAAATGAGGACATAGTGCATTAGATTGTCACCACAGGAACAATTTTGCCTATCAAGGTTATGCACCTGCACCTACATTATTGCCATGCAAGCGCAAGCTCCAACCAACTTTCTTCCAAATGATTCATGGATCATTGACACTGGAGCATCACATCACATGACAGTAAACCTGAATTCTTTGTAGCAAGTTTCTACATATGAAGGCAATGACAAAATAACAATTAACAATGGTGAAGGTTTGCAAGTAAAACATATTGGTTCTACATGCTTGAAGACATCACCTCATTCACTAATTCTGAGAAATGTGTTACATGTTCCAACTATTGTTGTTAGCCTATTATCTGTCAAACAAATGTGTACAGACAATTACTGCTGGTTCATATGTGATGACACTAACTTCTATGTGCAGGACAAGGTAACCAAGGTTGTAATATACCACGGAAGGAATAGTGATGGTGAGTTGTTTCAGATTCTGATCAAGATGTTTTCGAATAGGTTAGCTTCTCCAGTTCAAAAGTTAGTTGCTTTGATTGGTCAGAAGGTTAAGTCAACAGTGTGGCATCAAAGACTAGGCCATCCTAGTAATGATGTTCTCTCTGTTATGTTGTAGCAATCAAATATAGTTAGTGCTTCTGATGATCAACAACATGTATGTTTCCATTGTACATCTGGGAAAATGTCTAGACAACCTTTCTTAGATAAGAAAGAACAATGTAGTTTTCCATTTCAGAAGGTCCATCACCAACTAAGTCTATAGAAGGGTTTAGATACTATGTTAGTTTTGTTGATGAGTTTACAAGACATGTATGGATTTTTCCCTTGATAAATAAATCAGAAGTGTTTGGTACCTTTCAAAATTTCTATGATTTTGTTTATACTTAGTTGGATATTAGAATCAAATGCTTGCAAACATATGGGGGTGGAGAGTTTAGTAGTAAACAATTTGATGTTTTTCTGCAAACTAAGGGAATTCTTCATATGATCTCATGTCCATACACACCTTAGTAAAATGGAATTGCTGAAAGAAAGCATAGATGTATCATAGAAACAGCTATAACTCTGATGAAAATTGCCCAATTACCTCAGGACTTGTGGTTTCTTGCCTGTGCTCATTCTATGTTTTTAACAAATAAGATGTCATGTAGGACTTTGGGAATGAAGCCTCCTTATCAGTTATTATTTGGGGTTAAACCTCAACTCCAAGGACTGAAAATATTTGGCACTACTGTGTATCCTTATATCAGGCCTTACAATGTTAACAAGCTGTAACCAAAAGCATCATTGTGTGTTTTTGTTGGCTATGCACTAGGATATAAGGGTGTTATATGCTATCATTTACAAACTCATAAGTTGATGATATCAAGACATGTGGTACATGATGAGAGTGTTTCCCTGCAAAACTAGTTCCAGTGTGTCAAAGTGTAAAATTTAGGATGAGTCTCAGGCAGTGGCTTCATCAAGCAATCCAATAGTAATGACTATTCCTCTGCAACAAAGACAGGGTGTGTATTTGAATTAGGTTCTATGGAACATGAATTAGTGGATATTGACAATTCAAGTTCAGAAAAAGGCTCTACATAAGAATCAACTACTTCATGTAGTATCACAGTGTCACAACCATCTAAAACAACTTACTCCCTTCCAGTTATAGCCTCAATGTTACCTATCCTGGATCCTGCACAATTAATGGTACATCTTCCCTTTGATTTGCCAATTGATAATACAGTGCACATAATAAGTATCAGATTACAAACTGGAACCATACAAAGAAAGGATCATTCAAGCTATATTGCTACTTTACATCAATTAATAACTCTCCAAGTTGACGATCAAGATCAGTATGCAGTTGGAGGTTTCTCTTTTGTGTCTCAGTGTAGTGATATAGTTGAACATACATCTTTGACAAGTGCTGCAACATATGTACAGTGGGAGAAGGCAATGCAGGAGGACTTTGATGCCTTAAAGAGTCAAGGGACTTGGATTTTGGTGCCTCCACCAGAACATAGATCAATCATTGGTAGTCAATGGGTTTACAAGTTAAAGAAGAATCCAAATGGTTCTAGTTCAAGGTATAAGGCACGCTTAGTGGCACAAGGGTTCACTCAAGAACATGGCTTAGACTATTTTGAAACCTTCAGTCCAGTTGTTAGACATACCATAGTTAGGATGATTATATCTCTTGCAGCACATTATAAATTGGAATTAAGGCAATTGGATGTCAAGAATGCATTCTTGCATGGTGATTTAGAAGAGGAAATGTACATGAAGCAACCTCAAGGTTTTGTGGATTCATCTAAACCAAGTCATGTCTGCAAACTTGTGAAGTCCATATGGTTTGAAATAGGCACCAAGGGCCTGGAATGCAAAATTCACAAGTTATTTTCTTGCAATGGGGTTTCAAATGTCTCAAGCCAATACAAGTCTCTTTTTTAAGCATGATGGAACTGATGTAATTGCTCTATTACTCTATGTTGATAACATAATAATGATAGGGTCCAATGCTTCAAAGGTGCAATCTGTCATTCAAGAACTTAGTGATGTGTTTGATTTAAAAGACATGGGCAAGTTATCCTACTTTCTAGGATTACAGGTTGAATACAAGGTCAATGGGGATATTTTTATCAATCAATCAACGTATGCAAAAGATTTGGTTCATAAGGCTGGTATGGATAATTGCAAGCCTACTGCAACCATGTAAACCTCAAACACAATTCCTTGCTTCTGAAGGTACTCTTTTGGATGATCCAAGTACACATAGGAGGTTGGTTAGTGCTTTACAGTAGCTAACCTTTGCTAGGCCTGATCTATCATATGCTGTTAATTTGGCATGTCAATATATGACTGATCCAACACATGAACATTTTGGTCTTGTCAAGAGAATTTTGAGATATGTGCAGGGCACTATTCACTATGGAATTACATATTCATCATCTTCAGACAACTTTATAACATCTTTCTCAGATTCTGATTAGGCTGCAGACCCTAATATTAGAAGATCTGTCATTGGTTTTGTAGTATTCATGGGTCAAAATCTGGTGTCATGGCAATCAAAGAAACAATCCTCAGCATCTAGAAGCTTAATAGAGGTTGAATACAAGGCCTTTGCACACTATGTTGCATATGTAGTTTGGATCAGACTATTTTTGAAGGATTTACATCAATTTATCTCTGAACCGCCTTTACTTCATTGTGACAATTTATCAGCTCTAGCTCTATGTTCAAATCCAGTTTTCCACACAAGGATAAACCACCTTGACACAGATTTTCACTTTGTTAGAGAGCAGGTTGAAAGAAAAGACTTACAAGTGCAGTATGTCTCCACAGAACAACAGATTGCAGATATTCGAACAAAAGGATTGCATGGTCCAGCTTTTAGACATTGTTGTAATCTCAAGCTTGGTAAACCCAACTGAGGTTGAGGGGGAATGATAAGTGTAGACATGTGCCATTAGCAAAATGGAGAGTGTGCCATGTCAGCTAAATATGGTTGAGAATCGTTAGTAGTTAGTTGAGTTGTTAAAAGTTAGTTAGGTGGTTAGAGTTGTCAAAGTGCAAAATGCTATATATAGCATATCTTGTAAACCTTTACATTTTACGAAAACAATCTGAAAAGTCTCAAACATTTCTTCCATTCTCTCTCTGTCTCTGTCTCTCTGTGTAAATCTTCATGCACAGTTCTTCATTTTCTTCATCTGATGCATAGTTAATACATTTCAGGTGCATTTACTTTCCATATTCAGAAGAAAAAAAATGAATAAAAAAGAACAGAATGGGTACAATCGTTTTTCATGTTTTCCACCTTGGCAACCAAAAAAGTGGACTTCCCGAGTAAATCTGTCTTCATTGTCATCACCCTTAGATCCTGATCATTCAGCAAGTTCATCATTATATGTCCTTCAAGTACTAGGAAAGGTGATGATTCTAGGGTTTGTTTCTTGGTCAAATCCTAATGACCCACATTATTTGTAGACCTCATTTTTCATTGACAAATTATCCTCCCTTTTTGATTGATGATTCTCTGTCTCTTTGACAATGTGCTACCACAAGATATATATATCAAACTTTGCTGTGTCTTCTTTTACCAACGATATCGAGATTGGGTTTAGACTAAGTCACATAAAATTAGTAATAACATTTTAGTAATCGGTTATTTATGTGAGTCAAATCTAATGCATCTTACTTACAAGTGAAAAATGAATATCTATCACATGATGGCAGCATTAGTCATAACTTTATTTTGTTATTTAATCTCTAATGATGTAAAGGAAATGAAATTGCATAATGTAAGTTAGCTTTGATTTTCCGTGATCATGTCATTGCTTTGAGGCAGGCAGTACGTATAAGGTTTCAGTTTAGTACAAAGAAGACCAATTACATAATTAGGAAATGTCTGCAGGTTGATAATTTTTGTTCTGTTATCTTTAGGGCAACTTGTTAGTTTTGGTACCTTTTTATTTTTATTTTTGTTTTGTTGTAAAAGACAACTAGTTAACCACTTGACTGCTACAAACTTGTACCCACTCATGTACCTGCAGACCAGCAAAATAAAAGTACCATGCGTCCAAGGGACATAACAAAAGACTAGTAATATCCACACTGTTTATCTTTTACCTATCGACCCCAAAGACCATTTTGTGATTAATTAGTTCGGTTTGAGTACCATTTCGTTTTCAATTTTTGGATTTTTTTTTTTTTGAAAAAACTGAAAATTAAAAATTTTTACTAAACAAAATATCAGTTTTCAATTTTTAAATGAAATTGTTATTAGCACTCTCAAAATTTTATTTTACACGTCTCACAAGTGTATTTTTTTTTCTAATTATATAAAATTTTGGAGTGCAGAATGAAAATTTTAAGCACTCACGGCCATATAAACCTCTCTGTTACAAGAGGTTCCTACCCTTTTATATAGGCTCTCTATGAAACCAGAAAGTCTTGAGCTCACTTAGTCTTACTTTTCTAGCATTTAATATGCCACTTACATCTACTAATGTGCATATAACTTTTTAACTATAAACCTGCTCAGCCTTGACTAGTCAACAATGTTACTCCGAGCAGCAGCTCGACCACCTTTACATCTTATCCTAGACTTCTGTTTTTGATTAGTGATTGACACTTGGCTTGATTGATGCTTGAGTAGGTCTGCAGGTCTGCTCCCAAAACCTTGTGCCATAAAGTTGTCAATCTTCCTACTTATCCTTGACATTTAGAAAATACTTTATGCTGCTTAGTCCGACCAGGTTGATGAGCGGTTGGCAATAGCGCTCAGACATTGCCACCTTTTAATTCATCCAGGCCTTGAACTTCTTATTCTTCGTTGGAATTTTACTTTTATTGGGCCCTTCATGATCTTTCCTGACCTGTACTATTTTGAGGACCGAAAAGGACCCTGCTCTAACACAAGGGAATGCCACTATGTAATTACCGTGTTGCATGGTTGTAATCCGTGACGTATATTTCCAAAAAGTGTCATAACAAATCCTCCTCTCATCGCATAAGATATAGTCTAGTAATTGTTTTGGTATATCTCACATGTGGGCATGTTATATTAGTTTGTCAAACCTGTTCTGGTATTTTAATACAAGAAGTTGAGAGAGAGACCTTTGCTAACGGAAGGGTCACATAAAAATGTCTATAATTGGCTACGACTAATTTGTCACTAAATTTATGGTATATACCCCCTTGCTAATCAAAGGGTCACATAAAATATGTCTGTCATTGTCTATGGCTAATCACAAATTAAGTGCCCTAATTATTTAGCGATGTGCCTGGTTTATAGAAACACATCTATTGTGTTGTTTGATTTTTGATTAGCACCGACCTCCCCACGTTAACCGGCTATGCATATTATTACTAGCGGTTGGCGAACTGTGTTTAACATAGCCAACGTCGCGTGTGCAAACACTAGGCCCTATGGTTCTCAAATATCTCCATCAGTGAATAAATTTTATCTTTCGATTAAAAAAATGGAGATATTTGGCTCGACACAATTGTGGAAGAGTTTGTACACAAAAATAGTTCGTCTTTCTAGTTATAATTAGAACAATTCATATGTAATTAACTGTGTAAAGATTATATTTGCAAAATATAGATAAACGTGATAACATCTCTAGTGGGGTCGCAAATGTGACTCTTCAAATACAAATTTGTAAACCTATGTGGCAATTTAAAGACTGGATTTTGTTAATTTACCACTACAACAGGCTCTACAAATCTATAATATTTTATTATTTTCTAACATTCAATAATAAGAAACAAGTTGACACAGATAATTTTCTAAGAACAAGTTAACAAAGACATTTTTTAATAATTGATAAAATGTTCGTGGAGTGGGAAAGTCTCAAAATCTCGAGAAAAAGTTTTAAATTTGTGGAGTGAGTTTCTAGACTCTGTCGGAGCAAAAGGAAAAAAATCCTACGTATCACTCCAAATTTAACAAAAAGTAACGTTTTGGAGTCTGCTAGAGTCATCAAATTGTATAAACCAAATGATCAAAGTTGGCAAAACTATTGCAAACTGTCTATCTATTTACTACTGTTAATTTACAAAGCAACCATAGTTTCAATTGGATTTTTGCAAAGATAATCGTAACAAGATCATAAAATATGAAGTCCAGTGAATCAGTCATGATGTTCTTGTGTCAAATTTCCATCATAATTTTGTGAAACAAAGTACTCAAAATAAAAAGTATGGATCGGAGATCTTGCTAAATACAAAATAGATGGCATTTGCATGCCGGCATGCGTACGTATTTTTTTTTTTCTCTTTCTGATAGAGATACCTGCGTTTTTAGGTGAAAAAAAAAAAAGAAAAAAAGAACTGGATGAGTTGGTCATGATCAATCAGAAGAGTTTCTTTTTATATAATACATATAGCTTTCAATAATTAATTTCAGAAGAGAAAAGGCTAAACAAAAGGTCAATATATAGAAAGAGTAGTTTTACAGAACGTAAACGTTGTCAATACATGCTATCCTATCATGCCAATGAGAGTATCGTCACGCAGCTTGGTTGTCAAATTTGATTCGTAATTTGACTCCCAAATAATGCATATATACACACACACACACACACACATCAGGCGTGCTGTAGACCTTTAAATGAAACATCGTTGTTGTCTTTCAATTCTTCTAAGCTTATTTATGAAGGAGTCGAGCTAGTATCACTATATTAGAATATGGATTAGCTAGAGGGGCAGACCATAAACTTAGAATCTTATTATGCATTTCAACTCCTAATATAATATCCAAATTAACAAAAGTAGATATTTCTTGTATGCATGCATAGTTGACCCTCGGAAGGGAAAAAATAATAAAAACTTCTTGGTCCTTAGAGGTCTCTTTCCCCAGTATGCACGCGCACAGATACAGACCCTGATGTGCAGATACTAAAGCAAGTTTTTATTTTCTCTCCTCGTAAGAATTCATACCAGCCAAAATGGAATGAATTAATACAGAGTGTTCTCTTTGGAATCTGTACTTTTTCTCAATTAGTTACTTAATACGATGTTAATCATGTGTTTGGGCCAACTTTTACAATATTTTTCTCAAGGCCCAAATTGTTCATTTTTTAGATCTTCATTAATAAATCATTCTTACAAAAATTCGTCCAAATTGGAATGTGTTTCAAAATCTAATTGTGATAAAGAGAAAAAAAATGACAGACAAAACGTTGTTGAAAATACAATAAAATGTTTGTGAGAACAATCAAATGACTAAATTATTTTCGATTTAGACAAATTTTTGTAAGTATGATTTGTGAATGAAGATCCAAAGAATACTAAACCGTTTGAATCATCAAAAAAAACAAAAACAAAAAACAAAAAACTACTGAAATTCAAATTTAACTAGTACCCAAGTAATTCAATTATTCAAGTACCACGTCTAACCTTACCCAATAATTCATTTTTTTGGGGAGTCTTTTTACGGAGTATCTAACCCTTTTTTCTTCTCGTGGTAGCGTGTGAGGAAATAATTCCTTTCCTTCAATCATAGCATAGTTTGCCGTTGATCATATAGTAGTATTATATAAGAGAGATAGAGAGCCACGCGGTCAAAATATCCTTACACATCGTTATTATGTCTGTCAAACATGGCCAATTTTTTTTAGTACATCAATATTTTTACAATAGGAGTTGGGAGAGTTTGGTTAAACTACATAATGAGCATCCTAATATGGTATCAAATTCGCTATCCACGAGATTCAAATATAAAACATCTCACTTTTTAGTGAACATGACCAAATTAACAATGAGAAATTTCTCTCATTTATTCAAGACATCGCATGCATTGACCTTTACAAATTAGAAGTGAGTATTGTTATTTTGTTTGGTTTTTTTTTTTTTTGTCCTCTCTCTCTTCTTATTTTCTATCCATTACAAGCGAAAAATAACGTTACTAAAACTATGCATTCAATTCATAATATTTTAAACAAAAGAAAACAAAACTACATAGCGTAATGTATCATGCACGATGAGATTGACTAGCTATTTACAATAGTTTGTAGTTTATAGTTTATATTTTGTTTCTATGTATGATGGAGATGGATAAAACCTAAAAATGATGCACT
>JAOTRO020188852.1:0-10712 GCA_028566515.2 Pyracantha coccinea | reverse complement strand
CATTATCTCTCTCCTGGTTTTCATTTGTAACTCCTTTTCAGACAACTCCTTGCTAGGATTCTGGTTGATCGGAGATGAAGCTTGTGCAGCTTTGCTAGGAGTTGATGGCCTTGAATTAGTAGGACTGCGAATCGGTGTTGTTGCCCCCACAGGAGTTCCAGTCCTGGAGGGTTCCTGGCTAGCAATAGGTGTCATCTCTGTACCCATATCTCTCATTGAGACAGACCTTGCGGTTGAAGGAGGAGGAATAAATGTTGTTGTTCCATGAAACGCTGTAGAAGAATCATGCTGGCTAAGATTGACTGTGAAAATCATATGCAAATTGTGCAGCTAGTTAGTTCCAAATTGTCGCCTAAAGCTCACTTTGTAAAGTTAATTTACGAGAAGGCAGGAAGATCGGTGAGTGTTATAAACAATTAAAAAAGCAGTTACTTTCTGGTAGGCCTCACTTAACGATATGATATAACACAAGAACAAACCCATCGTTCTTCAAATAATTTCCCACACCAGACTCCAGTGAGGACATGGTGGAAACCGGCTCAGTTCCTATTAAGCATGGATTTCAATAATAAAATGGTAATGTATCAAAAAGTTGTATCGAAGATCTGTGCGACCGAAAGTGTAAAAAAACATTCTAGAACACTGAACCAAGTGAAATTCCCGCTAGGCATTAGCTTGATTTATAGAGCTGAAAATCTTATTCTATAAATAATGATGCAGTCATGAAACAAGAATCTCAACTGAACTAAACAAGAAAACCAAATACTTACTTGCTGACTCTCCGACAGAGTTCTCAACCATGAGCACTGATTTGCCATATGAATCGGCAATGGGGTATGGATCAGGCTCCCAACTTACACACTTCTGCCCTCCACTTTCCATTTTAGATTGATTTGTGTCAATTCGCTTCGTATCTGGTTCTTCAAAAATGTCTACTTTTTGATCTGGAACTTCAACAACAACCTTTGTGCTCGATTGTTTACTCCCATAACCAAAGCTACCTGCCTTTCGCGATCCGACTCCTTGCCCACCCTGCATTTGAGCCTGCCCCATCTTTGGCCGGTTACAAGTTGGGCTTGCTATCCATTTCTGAGCATCGTCCCATTTGGACGGTGCTGGTTTGGAGAACGGCGCAAGAGGCACCCTTTGTGGGGCACGCTCTGCCTTCTGAAACTCAAATATGGATGAGGACACACTCATTGCATGCCCACTATCATAATCTAATGAAGGGTCTTCTGGGTTCCTAATTCTTGAATTGACTAATGTGCTATCCTTCAATCGCCGGTCACTACCCATCTTCGGGCCTAATGAGTTTGCAGCAATCGAAGTCGAGCATTTGGGAAGAACACTCACAACATCTACATCTTTACAGTCATCAGAACCACCACCCCCTGCAAGAATCCAGTCAAACATCCAAAGGGTAAGAACATCAAATTTTTTATTTTTTTTTTAATTTCGCAGCAACCCAACTGAAATGACAAAGTTTTTAGTTTAGTTAGGCTGGTACAAATGCATCAAGCAATCGTTGACTACTTTCTGTTTGTTTCCCGAGAAAATACGAAATTTGACTACTTTCTACTAAACCACTAAACCGGAAACGCCACTGACCCAGTAGCTTAATTCAGAGACTAAGAAATCTAAGATTCAAATAATCACTGATTAATTAAAAAAGGGAAAATTAAGAGCTAACCAGCTTGATTATCAAAGTCAGGAGGCTGAGATCTCAGAGTGAATGCAGATTCAGAATCCTCCTTTTCCTTCCTCTTCTTCTCCACTCCCAGTAGCATACTCCTCAGCTTCCCTGGTGAAAATCCCCCACCTCCCACCTGAGGTTTTTGGATCCTTTCGTAATCCATGGAAATTGGGGGTGATAATATCATGCAACTCAATGTGTTGATGTAGAATTTCACTCAATCATTCTCTCTCTCTCTCTCTCTCTAGAATGAATGAATGAATGCGTGGGTGAGTGAGTTTGCATTTGCCTGTTTTGAGGACCTTGAGAGTTGCAGAGAGTGACTGAGGGTCGTGCACAGACAGCAGTGAAAGGAAGGACAGTCAAGTCGCGGTCAGTCGGTCTTTCACTTTCTCAGGGACTATTGATTCTTGCAGACAACGTAAAAGCTTTTGGACCCGCTGCCTTATTTGGTTTCACACAAGGAATAAAAACTACTGTGGCCAAAAATAGTAGAAGAACTCTCACTAATTTAGGGACCAAGAGGCATTGGATGCTCTATTTTTTTTTATATAATTTGGGCGTGGGATGGGCCTGGTGTCTGTCCAGGATCCCAATGCCGAAGAGATCTTGTTTTTTTGATGGCTTGATAGACACCGTCGCAAGCAAAAGATGCTCGTTAGGGTTGATTGATTAGAACAAGTTTTACTCTGCACGAGACTGTTGGTGTTTACAGTTAGATGATCGGTCTCCAAATATATACGGTTATCCTGAATTTGTGAGAAATGTTGTGCGGATGATGAATCTTTAATGTACTTATAATTTATCAATTCATGATTTTTTTGTTAAAGAATGTAAAAGTTCACATCGCACCGAATTAGATTCAATTTTTATTGAATATTTCTAGTACTAACTAAATCAAGACTTTTTTTTTTATTAGACTACACAAACGATTAACTTAGATCGACCCCTTCAACAATTTTTTAATGCATTTAAATAAGAAACAATACATTTAAGAAGATTTTTTTGAGTAAATGTATCATTGATAGAATATTAAAATACGTAAAAGCAGAATAAATGCATACAGTGACTCTCGATAAAAACTTTTTTCAAGAATTTTATCTGGATCAAGGGAAAAATAGCATCCCGCATCATGAGATATTACATATGATAACTATCATCAATTAAAAGGTCTATTATTACATCAGGAAGTTCTTCGAACCAAACTATCGGAGTATCGAGAGTTAAACCCAATCTAGCCAACCTGTGTGGCACCTTGTTCATCGAGCGGCGGGCCAAATAACCTTGCAATGAGTAAAACCATTTAAAAGTTGTATGGTATATGCAATAATGTGCCTGAAACGAAGTTTTCAAGACATGAAACAACACAAAGTTTTTCACTTGGTGAGTTGCGTATGCATTGAATTGATGACACGCAAACATTCTTTAGATGACAAGCTGAAATTTAATGAGACAATAACACCAATTGGGCTTCTTCTACTCTTTTGAGTCTTTGACCGTTCAAAATCCGTCAGTTGGCCATATGCCCCCAAAACTTCATTTACTCATTCGGTACCCACCTGGACGGTCAAACTTAGAATGTTGGGTTTGACCATGTTTATCATTATTTGAGATATAAACTTTAATTTGAGTGTCAATTTCTTCCAAAATGTGCGTGACATAAAGCTTAAACGTGACTATCATACTTTAATACATATTTGGTCCTATCGTCCAATTCTCACCAAAGTAGCCTAAATGTACCCATGTAGAGGCGCTTAACTTAAACTTGCTTGGTACGAGGATGAGAAGGAACGGGATGAGAAAGAAAACGGTGTATGAAATAAACAATTCGTTTTGGTTATTTTAAAGTGGTTTAAAAGAAATGTCACATCTTAAACATAAAATGGAAATTAGACAGTGGCATTTTGACATCTTTTATGACTCATTTGACAAGTGTTTTTAAATGAATGAAATTTTTTATAGAGTGAATAGTTGTGGGTTTCAAAAGCACTTCAAGTTATTTTTCATGATCAACTTTCATTTTTACTAAGATGGTTTTAAAAAAAAAATTTCTCTAAAAGTGCTTTCAGTCGTTTAAAGCATTTACCAAACAAGCCCTTAATGTTTTTTTCTGTGTATGTTTAATTATTATTACATAAAACAATTATAATAAATGTTTTAAAACAAAAATAATAATAAAATTAAAAGGATAACATTTGGAAATTGTTATTAACACTCCAAAAATTTCATTATACACTCCAAACTTTCTATATTAGGACAGAAAAATACACTTGTGAGAAGTGTAAAATGAGATTTTTGGAGTGCCAATAACACTTCTCCAGCATTTAATAATTAATTATCAAAGATGAAGTGCTGTAAATCTGGCAAAAGGGTGAATGCTGTCAATCCATGTTAGATTTCGTTTATCAGTTGAAATATTATTACATGTTTTTTTACTGTTAATGCTAATTTAAACATTTTGAAATCTAAAGATGCTATAATATGGAATTGGATCCTATCTGGATCCACTTTGTCGGGATCTTAGGGATCCTCAATCTTAGTTATTAATCGTGTATCGTATGGTAAAAAATCATTAAACTTTTTTAATTTAAAATTAAACACAAATAGTATATGAAGAAACTGATTGCACGATGTATGATGAACGGTTAAAATGTAGAGATTTCTAAAATCCTCACAAAGTAGATCCGGAGAAAGTCCTCACAAAGTAGATTCAGAGATGATCATCTGTAAAACAGCATTGGATAAGGGAACCAGATCCTCTCCGGACCATTAAAAACCGAGCCTGTTGAGCAGGCAATTCGAGCTGTTTAAAATTGATTCAACGGCTACAAGCAGTGAGTCCTCTAAAAATTATAATAATTATAGGTATTAGATCAAATTTCAACGATATGAATCGCCTGCTTAGTAAGCTCAGTTTTTAATAGTCTGAAGAGGACTTGGTTCCTTGGATAAGAATCATAAGATATTAAATGGCCGTTCGGAATGGAGGTGGCAATCCCGCAAGCGTCTACAATCGGGCGTTTCGGCAGGACGAGCGTACGCGTCACGCGTGTAAATGTAACCCGATTGAAAAGACAGATAAGGACCAAATAAATCAGAGTTCGAGAAGCAACAACACCAAGCCCATAAATGTAGAAAGCCCAACAACCCACAGCTCCGCTTCGGGCTCGGATTCTCCTATTTTCGCCGGCCGTTTTGTAAATTTCAGTTTCACGGGAGTTAAAAAATAAATGAAAAAAAAATAAATAAAGAAAGAAAAAAGAGTTGGCGATTGAATTTAAATTGGTTTGGATTTTGATTGGTTCCTTCTCTCCTTCTTCTTCGCTTTCTCGCGGGGCGATTGCAGTATCGTTTCTCAATTCTCAGACAACCTCTTCGGTTTTAGGATTCAGAAGAGTGAGTAATAATCGTGTAATTACGTATTAATATTAGCAGTAAATTGGTAAAAAAACTAAATAAAAAAGTAGGAATTGGTGGGGGTTCGAATGGCGCGTAGCGGCGGCGGCGGAGTCGGGGTGGTGGAGTCGGCGGTGATAGCGTACAACCTGAGAGACGCATCGAGTTGGTGGCACGACATCAATGCCTCCCCTATGTGGCAAGACCGCATATTTCATGCCCTCGCTATTCTCTACGGTCTCGTCGCCGTCGTTGCCCTGGTATTTATCTCAATCTCTATGTATATCTTTATCTATTTGTATATATGTATGTATATATTTATATATCTGTTATCTGTAAGTGAAGATCTTAATTTGTCGAGCTGAATTCTGAATCTTGCATGCTAGGATTTGTAGTTTTCATTTGGTTGCTTCGAATTTGAAGGAAAAGATACGAGCGCTTTGGAGTTGTGTGTGTGTGTGTGTTTATGTTTTAATTCTATCGTGTACTGTTATTAATTTCAAGATTAATGTAGAAATTTGGTGAATATTTATATGTTAATTTGGTGTATTTATTCAATACTAGGTTCAATTGATTCGGATACAATTGAGAGTGCCGGAGTACGGTTGGACCACGCAGAAAGTATTCCACTTTCTTAATTTTGTTGTCAATGGAGGTTTGTGTCTTATTTATCGTGGCTGGTTCACTTTCGGGATTTTAATTGCATTCATGATTATGCGTTGTGTGCTAGTGTTTACTTATTTATCTCTTTTTGATATTCTTGTAGTTCGATCAGCAGTGTTTGTGTTCATGCAGAAGCTGCATCCAGAGGTTGAATTCTATCGTCGGTGCCATTTTCTTAATTTTAGTTGTTCTTAATAGCTGCTAAGTTAATTTTTTTTTCTTGGTAGATTGTCCAACATATCTTGCTCGATTTGCCGAGTCTTGCTTTCTTCACTACCTATGCGCTCTTGGTTCTTTTCTGGGCTGAAATTTACTATCAGGTTACATTTCATTTCAAGTGCTCCATGTATATGATTTCTTTTGTGCGGGTGGGTTTTGGATTAAAGTGGTTTGATTACAACCCTTATGTGTAAATTGAACAGGCACGCGCTGTTTCAACAGATGGACTGAGGCCAAGCTTCTTGACTGTCAATGCTGTGGTTTATGTGATTCAGGTGAAATTTCTACTCAACTGTTTCACTTTAAGTCCCCACAAAAGGGAGCTTTTGGAGTTGGATTCTTCAACATGGAAGCAAGTCATGGTTCTGAATAGAGCATTACGTTCATCTTAATCTTTCTTTTTGCCATATTTGTTTATTTATTTCTTTTATTCACGTGTATGTAGAATTTTTTGATTATATGTAGGACCCTGGTCCTGTAAACAATGCTGTTGAAGAATTTCTGAAGAAACCTTCTTTATATTTACACAAGATCCCTTTCATGAATATGATTCCTAAGAACTTTTTGTTAGTGTATATTGATGAAATATAGATGCAACCAGATGACAATCGAGCAATTAAAACTGATAGATATGTTCAATGGGTTCTAAGGGCTCAGAGAAAGTAAAGTACTTTAGATAAAGTTACTAAGTTTGGAAGGATAAACGATATTCAACAGGAGTGGCATGTAGGGTTTTAGAATTTCTTTTTGGTTTAGCTTACGTTGACTGGAAGCACCCCAGGGGTTTATCGAGTTTTTTTTATTATATATTGTAAAATGCAAGAAAGTAAATAAAAGGTAGCAGGGTAATGGTTTTGTTAGGTGTGTGCACAGTTTATGCTTTGACACCCAAGGGTGTGGTTTTGTTAAATATCATGCTGGCTTGGAATATATAACTCATTTATGCTGGATAATTAGTTTTACAATCAGATCCATATCTTTCCGTTATATGCTTTTTTTTTTTTGCATGGGAGGGAAAAGAATGGGATGATTTAAATATCGCATCAATAGGGTGTGTTCCCTTTTCCATGCCGTCGTTTTCTCATTTGACATGTTATACAATGTTGTAAAAGCAAGAAAACTGCTCCTATGTGTACGTGCATATTATTTGGAATTGACCTTTGCTCAAGTTCCTTGCTAATGAACTCATTAAATAAGTGTCTTCACGTCATACTAATATTATTCCACCTAACTTTAAGATTATTTTGGAAGATGGAAAGATGAACTAAATCATGCTGTATTTCTATTTTCCTTAAAGGGAAATAAAATTAAAGTTGAAGCACCTTCCATTTCTTCCCTTTTTCTACACTTGCATATTCTATAACGGAATCATTCCTCTCTCTCTCTCTCTCTCTCTCTCTCTCTCTCTGACATCATGCAAATGATGATCGTCTTCCTCACTCTCTTTGTGGACACACACCCATGCGCACACATATATCATTTTAAGCTCCTACTCACCCGTTTGCATGAAATCTATGCTTAACCACTGACATCCAGACTTCAATATGTAGAGAATTACTGTCATTCCACCCTATCATGTTCTCACTCTTGCAAAGTCTTGCTAGGTTAAGCTTTCATGTTTGCCACCCATTATGTCAAAAACAGTTTCTGCTCATTTCCACCTATGTATGAGTTGAATTGAAACTCTGAAAATACATCAAAATATTGGTCTTGATGAATTCAAAATTTCAGAAATTATAGTAAATAGTTTGGGGATTGTTTCACCGGACAGTGGAGAGAGACCGTTCTGGGGTACCTGTTTGAAGTAGGAACATTGACTACTTGAATTCAAAATTTCAGAAATTATAGTAATAATTTGGGGATTGTTTCAGAGTGGTTAGGGGTACCTGTCTGAAGTAGGACTATTGACTACTTTTTGGATATTCATTATAGTTGATATGGTACTGATTATGCTTATTGTAGTACGCCTATGTAGTATGCTTCTGCGTAGTTCTATACTTTTTATGTATATTGATGGTTTGTAGTGTTAAGTATCTGCAAGTTGCTTGTTTACATGTTGGGAATGCTACTGATATCATCTAATAGTATTTTTGTTTTGGTTTACTTGTTACAGATTGCTATGTGGTTGATATTATGGTGGAAGCCTATCCCAGTTCTGCTCACCTTATCTAAGATGTTCTTTGCAGGTATTTTTTCACTGAGCACATATAGGTTTTGAAGATATGTAGTTTATCTCAATAATCTGTTATTCTAAGACACATTCTTGCAGGTGTGTCCTTATTTGCAGCCCTTGGGTTTCTTCTATATGGTGGAAGGTAATTGCTCTGCATTTGGTTGTTTGCTGCTGTTTTTTGGACATATGAAACATCTGACTTGCAAAATTGTAACAAACAGAAAAAACTGGAATTCACTTACCTCCGCATAAGTTTACTTGTTTGAATCAAATTCATACTGTGTTTGGCTCTACATGACCAACATCACACATCAGGACATTTAAGATGCATGGAAGTTGTGGCCTAAGTTCAATAGATATGATGTTCCTGCCAATGTTTTCTTGCCCAGAAGAGCAAATAATTGAAACAAATGAGCACTATACTGAGGCTTCTTGAACAATTATAGTTTCATAAATGCATCATACTTGATGGATCCATAGAAAGTTGTCATATTGCCTTTTTTGTTACTTATGTGCAGCTGCCACTGAATTCTTTGTCCCTTACTCCCTCTATACTAGAAAAAACGGTTCTACTTCTCCCTCACTCCCTCTATACTTTGTTAGTCTCCAAGGTTTTTGTCGTTTAGGGAGGTATGGCTCTCATGATGTTTGAATGATTTTTTTTGGGCACCTGTAAAATGGGTGAGGAATGAAACGTCTGTGTTGCACCATCCCCTTAATGTGATGGAATGTTATTACTTTCAGAAGATTAGTATCTTGTGCAGGCTATAGTTAATATTACCTATCCACTGATTATTTGGGCAATGTTCTAATGCTGTTGTTGCTGGCAGACTCTTCTTGATGTTGCAGAGATTTCCTGTAGAATCAAAAGGACGACGTAAGAAGCTGCAGGAGGTAAAGCTTGAAAAAGATTGTTTTGAGGACCCGTAAGTTCTCATCGCAGATGTACTCACTTTCCTTTTGTTTTGTGTCTTTTGACCTTGACAGGTTGGCTATGTCACAACCATATGTTTTACATGTTTCCTTGTCAGATGCGTAATGGTAAGTGCTTGAATTTTTTTGGATTCCACCTACAACTCCTTGAACTTGAGGAAGTTTGATGTTTTTAAGTAGGTCGAAGTTTTAACAATCAAAATCATATAGATGGTACATATCATGTGTGTGCACAAGTATACGACCAAAATTTTGATTGGATGTTAAAGCCACAGCTTAATTGTTGCATCTGCTTTATTGTTTCCTCACTTAAGCTTCCATTATTCTTCACTTGTGCTACAGATGTGCTTCAATGCATTCGATAAAGCTGCAGACCTTGATGTTTTGAATCACCCGGTTCTAAACTTTATATATTACCTAGTAAGCATCTGGTTCATATTTGTGTTGGCTAAACTATCTTTTTTTGCCCATTAAACTTCATTGGATCTTCAATTCTTCGCCTTTAAAAGTTTTCATGCGGCCTTGCGCGTTCTTTGCAGTTGGTGGAGATATTGCCTTCTTCTTTGGTCCTTTTCATTTTGAGGAAGTTGCCTCCAAAGCGTGGGATCACACAATATCACCCCATTCGCTGAGATGATGGAGAAACGTCCGATGATAGAAAAATGAAGACGGACTTACAGTACACAACTTTGAAATGCTTATATACCGAATGGGGAGAACGAAGTATTGGAAAGAGGCGGAAAAGGTGACCAATTTGGGCTTTGAGAAGCAGCTTTATTGGATACTGAGTGTTGGTTCTTAGCAGGGGATGGTAGCTTTGTTGAAAAGAAACGCCCTTTAAAGGATTGTCAAATATGTAAGAATCGTGATCTTTCATTTTGATTGTCTTGAATCAGACTGACTGGTGTTGCTTTGTTGATTGGAAAGGGGGCTGAAAAAACAGTGTTTTATGTATGATTGGAAGGTAAAGTGTGTTAGTTTGTTCTATTTCACGAACTCGGGATCGATCAGTATTTTCGGCCATTTGTATTTTTGAATGAGATGCGGAAATGTGCGATCTGTGTTAGTTTTATAGATACTTTGGATATAATGATTGTTGCTGAGATTGCATGGAAAGGTTTATATGTAGGAAGTAATTTGATTCGGCAGAAGAAGCATACCTTGTTCCGGAACTGCAAGCTTCCTTGGTCGTCGGCAATGGTTTATGTCCTTCCCGCCGCCGGGGGGGGGGCGCGGGGGTTGCACCGGAAACTCTAAGGCGGCAGAAGAGATCGGTTTTCATCATCTGGTTGAACACGAATGGAGGTGAAGGCGTTTGAGATGGTGGATTGGAGTGATTAGGATTGTGAATGTAGATGGTTGACGATACGATATAAAGAAATGGTTTCGCCCTCTACTAGTCCTACTGACCTGGTGTATGAATTGAATGGTAGGTTTTCCCTCTCGTTTTTTTAAGTAGCTTTTGAATGGTAGTTAATGTCCAACGGTGCAAAAATAGAGGTTTGGTTTCCAATTTAGAGTCTGATTAACGGCATATAATGAGATTACCGAAACTTGTGAAACTCGGATTACTTGGCAGGCGTGGACTTAATCACATTGGCTATACGCTATGCTTGTCTGACTATTCAAAATCAA
>JAOTRO020188844.1:0-10712 GCA_028566515.2 Pyracantha coccinea | reverse complement strand
ATCTCGATATTTCCATCGAAATTTCCGTGTTTTTAGACTACCGATATTTCCGATATTATCGATATTTTAGACCTTGCTCTCACCTTATATTTCATTTTGGTATCTAGATCGTAAGCTTAGGTGGTGTTTGGCCGGCGACAGGAGCTGGGGAGGCTCCGACCTTCTTTTCCCGGCGAGCAAACGAACCAGGCCCTTAGAGCCATGTGTTGTTGGGCCTTCGGGCCGTTGCAGCTAAACCCATCCCCCCTTGAAACCCAAACCCATTAAGAAACGAGCCCTTGGCTTTAGGGTCGGGCCTTAAGCCCACTCACCTAAAACCCTAAACCCTTCGGGCCTTAGCCCGCTAAGCCTCTAAGCCCAACCCTTAGAAACCCAAACCCTAGACCCGGTCCAACCCTAAATCGGTTTGACCCGACCTGGACCCGTTGACTTTGATCCGTCAACGTTGACCGTTGAGTTTAACAGATCAAAGTTGACCATTGGCTTTTCGGGTTTCGTCCGTAACCGCTCCTAGGCTAATTTCGACGTCCTGAACCTGTTTTTGACGTACGTTTTCCCAAAATCAATCTTTTGAATAGTGTTTTATTAATTGGACCCTTCATGTGCTTAGGTGCATTTATTATGACATTTCCAGCTTCACTAGTTTGCGTGGCTTCTCGACGGCGAAGTATCTATGAGTGGACCCCTTCTAAAATGCATATTTTAATAGCAGAAATGCATACATGAAAAGCATGATTTATTGATCACGTTTTAGGTAACGTTTTATGAGTAAATTGGATTTACCTTATAAGATTATTATGCTTATTTATAATATTTTGGAATACCATATTTTCTATCAAACCCATGTTCTTTGTAGGATATGTAAGATCCCACATCGTCTAGGGGTGAGGATCCTGTAAGCTTTACATGTATATTCTCATCTCTACCTAGCACGAGGCCTTTTGGGAACTCACTAGCGTCTAGTTCCATCGGAACTCCGAAGTTAAGCGAGTTTGAGCGAGAGCATTCCTAGGATGGGTGACCCACTGGGAAGTTCTTGTGTGAGTTCCTAGAAAAAAACGGTGAGGACGTGGCCCAAAGCGAACAATATCGTGTTACGTCGGAGTCGAGACTGGGATTTGACATTGAGAAGCCTATAAATACAAGGTCGTCCCACAAGCATAATGGTCGAAAAAAAATTTTACATTGAGAAGAACCTCTGCCAAGCCTTTGAAGACTAATATGCTGCCAAAGCTCTCTTCAAAGAACATTCAACCAAAGCCGAAGCTTCTCTCAAAAAAAGCTGAAACACTTCCTTGAAGAATCAACAAGCACTCGTGCCAATTCCTTCAAGACTTTGTTGCAAGCTTATAAACTTGTAGCAATGTTTGTTTCATGATCAAGTCACCAAGACCCTTGAAGCAATGAAATCCCACATTAAACACCACATTTGCCACACCCTTGAGGTGAAGATCATCCACATGTTGTTTTCAAGCTCCAAAACTTAAAGCAATTGTTCAACCGTTCGTCCAAGATCAAGTCATCGCGACCCTTGGATCAACAATCATGCATCTACATCAAATTTGAAGACTGAATCAAAGGAAAAGTTGTAAACAGAGATTGTAACCTACAAATTCAAATCAATACAAATTTACTTTGTACACGTGTTCTCGTTTCATTCGATACGGAATTTTCATGTTTACAAATTTGGCACACCCAGTGGGACTTCTCTGCCTCTCATCTTTGTCTTCAAATCCGCAAAAAACAAATGGCATCAAGGAAGGATCAAGTTGTTCGTGCTACCAACACAAAGAACAAAGGCATCCTTGCCATAAGTGGTGGCACTTTAGGCGTCACAACCCTAAGCAAGGCAAGAACTCTCTCTGCCGTGCCTTCCACCCCTCCATCAATTCTGCCGAAGGAGCAAGAGCACCCGAGGCACAAACATGTGATCACCCTGGCCTCGCTAAGGGCGCCAAGGGAAGAAAGCCCAAGGAGATACTATGAGTCTTTGACTTCTGACTCCGACTTAAGCAGTTCATGTCCCATAGCCATGCAAGTTATGACTACTGGCTCGACTTCCATCGAGGAGCAGCTGGCTCAAGTGAGTGAAGCAATTGCAGGGCTGATAAGGATCAAGGAGGAGAAGGACTTGCAAATTGATACGCTCGTCAACCGTCTAGAGGTGCAACACGACGACAAAGCTAACTCAAAGGTTGATCCACCAAAGAAGGAAACTGACGAAAAGGAAGAGCCTCTGATGGAGAAAGTCGAAGAGAAGTTAGACCAAGCGACAACGCAGATAGGATGTCTCTCTATCCAGTAGTTGTAGGATATGATCACTAGCACCATCAAGGCGCAGTACCAAGGAAGCTCGCATGACTCCGTGCTGTACTCAAACCCCTACTCCAAGAAAATTGACGCCTTGAGGATGCTAAGAGGTTATCAGCCACCAAAGTTCATGCAATTCTATGGAAAGGGCAATCCTAAACAACATATTACCCACTTCATCGAAACTTGCAACAACATTGGGACAGAGAAAGACTACTTCGTCAAGCAGTTTGTGAGCTCACTAAAAGGTAACGCCTTTGACTGGTATACCGACCTCGAGCCCGAATCCATCAATAGCTGGGACCATCTTGAAAGGGAATTCCTCAACTGCTTCTACAGCACGAGCCGTACTGTAAGCATGCTGGAGCTGACAAGTACAAAGCAATGGAAAGTTGAACCAGCCATTGACTACATCAGCAGATGGCGCTCATTAAGTCTGGATTGCAAGGATCGACTTTCTGAAACTTTCACAATTAAGATGTGCGTTCAAGGCATGCACTTGGACGACACTACATCCTCTAAGGCATAAAGCCAAGGACATTTGAGGAATTGGCAACAAGTTCCAACGACATGGAGCTGAGCATCGCCAGTCATGGGAAGAAGAAGCCAATCACCGACTTCAAGAAGGACAAGGTGTTCACTCCAAAGGTAGACAAAATTGGGAAGAAGCTTGCCAATGAAGCTTTTGCCGTCAACACTACCTTCGTCAAGACTTCCCTTGGGCTTGTCAAGATCTCCTCCAAGAACAAAGCGAATGAGATAAAAATGAGTGAGCCTTCTCGCACCCAAGACAGGTACAAAAACACCTCAAGGGAGATGGAGCAGAATACCTACCCTTTTCCAGACTCTGACGTGGCCATAATGCTAGACGACCTGCTAGAGAAGAAAATGATCGAATTGCCTGAATACAAGCGCCCCCAAAGAGATGAATTACGTTAACAATCCTAGGTATTGCAAATACCATCGTATCGTGAGCCATCCTGTTAGCAAATGTTTCGTCCTTAAGGAACTCATCATGAAGCTGGCACAACAAAGGCAAATTGAACTTGACCTTGAAGACACGCCTGTAACACAGACTACTGCAATTGTGTTTGAATCATTTGATCCCATGTCTCTCCAAGTGACGCATGCTCATTCCCGTCCATGCTCAAGCCACACATCCCAAGGGGCAAGTGACCAAAGTGCACTTACCGACGATGAAGAAGGGTGGACAATGGTGACCTACAAGAAGAAAAGGAAGCCAAGACCACAACCCATAAAACCAAAAATGAAACAAACAAGGAAGTACCGCCGCTGCAACAATAGGAAGCCCAAGAAAAACGCAAGAGCTGCTAAGCTGACGTACGCTGGGGAACATATGGAGCAAGAGCCACGCGTTCCTGTCTCCTTGCATGAGTACTTCCCTAAGGATTTCTTCCAACAATGCACTATCGCTGCCTGCCACATGGTTGAAGTAGAGATAGAAAAGCCCTCAAAAGGCAAAGCTATAGCCGTCGAGGAAGAGAAAACTCCCACGCCTAAAGAAAGTCTAGCGTCATACTTTAGCATCGAGGAAGTGCTACGATTGCCCAAGGATATGCGAAGAGCACTAATAGGCCTTGGCGAGTCCCGACGACCACGAACTGCAAGAAAGCAAGGACAAAGGCTTGGAGCTTCGACCACCTGAATAAGCCATACGATGTGCCACCTATGACCCAATCACCTTCACTGACAAAGACTTGTTGCTAGGGTCAAAGCCTCACAACCGTCTTCTCTTCATCTCTGGGTACGTGAAGGAGCACAAAGTCAACCGCATGCTTGTGGATAGTGGTTCATCCATAAACATTATGCGAAAGTCAAAAATGACTACAATTGGCATAAAGGTGTGCAAACTGACCCGAAGTCGTCTGCTAATCCAAGGTTCCAACAAGGAAGACAAAGGGTGATGAGCATACTCTGCGTCAAGATGACCATTGGCGAACTTAAGTTGAGCACGATATTCCATGTGATTGACGCGAAAACTTCCTATAGTTTGCTTTTGGGAAGGCCTTGGATCCATAAGAATGTTGTGGTATCGTCCATAGGCAAAGCCGCAACAAAAAGAAAGAGTGGCAAGCCATGCCTAAAGAGGAAAAAGAGGAAACTGTGCCATCTTCAAGCAAAAACGACGATGAGCCTGCTAAGCCCGCAACAACCAAAGGGAATGTGATGCCTTCAAAAGGATCAAACATACCCATCCTCCAATACATCCTGATGTCAATAAGAAAGAGGGGGCAATCCTAGTTCGAAACAAGCAAAGCTGACACGCAGCTGCACAAGAATGACATAACGTTACTCAAGGCAAATGTAGTTTTACCTCTGACATAGCTAGGCGATGCTAAAATCTCAAAGCCACCGCAAGGCTTCATACAACCCCTGCCAAAAGGGACGGAACCAAGCTCTCTTCCAACCAAGAGGATCGAAGAAGGCTTCGACCGAAACGCTTACAAACTCATGTCAAATGCTGGGTATGATTTCACTTCATCTTCAAATCTTGGAAAAAAGAATGCAAACACTATCAACGATAAAGAACGTGAACTCACCAAGACTCAAAAGAGATTTAAGGAGCATGGTTACAGAGTTGACAACAACAAAGCTGGACTTGGCTTCACACCAAATATGCCCATGAAAATTTCAAGAAAAGCAAAAAACGCTAGGGTTCGGCACATCATCGTAAACATTGAACAAAATCAAAAGCCTAAACCCGCCCCTCAAACATCAGTCTTCGATAGGTTGAATTGTTCAAAACCCAGAATTTCGGCACTTGATCGCATTGGAGGTCAAGAACGAACTTCTATCTTCAAACGGCTTAACACGCCAACACCCCAAAGCTCTGTCTTCGAAAGGTTGTCAAAACCTAAGAAATAATGAAACACGGCTAGCTCTCCTCCATGACGATCTGCCTTGGAAAGACTTGTAGAGACTAAGAAGACTTCCAAAAAGAGGAAGACAATGCCAAAGGAAGAAAAGCTCGACGGTCTAGAAGAAAAAGATGACGTTCGCAACTTGATTCCTTCAAGGATGAAGCACTAAGCAACCTTAGAAGTGGACACAAAAGGACAACTGAAGGTAAAAAATCGCACCATCATCCACACTGGCCAATCTTCACACCAACAAGCCCAAGTGGATGACACTGAAGGGGAGGTCTAAGACGTTTTCCACATCATGATCTAAGAGGTCGAGGAAGAAGAAGTTTCTGAGGAGGATGTCACTACTGAGCCACCACAACTCGAAGACGAGGGCCAAGCCACAGTTGATGATCTCAAGGAGCCTAACCTAGGCACAAGTGAAGAACCAGAGCCTATCTTCGGAAGTGCATCACTAAGTGTAGACAAGATCAAGGAGTACTACCAACTGCTCTTAGAGTACAAAGACGTCTTCACTTAGACCTACAAGGAAATTCCCGGCCTTGACCCTACCATTGCCGTGCATAGTCTAGCATTCAAGCTTAGAACGCGACCAATAAAACAAACTCAAAGACGCTATCGATTCGAACTCCTCCCACAAATTGAGGTCGAGATTGACAAGCTAATCGAAGCAGGCTTCATTCGAGATGTGCAATACCCTAACTGGATCTCCAACATCATCATTGTCCTTAAGAAATCTAAACAAATACGTGTTTGCGTAATTTTCACGACCTCAACAATGCTTGCCCGAAGGATTACTTTCCCTTGCCAATCATCCAAATCTGGTGGATGCAACCACTAGCCATGAGGTGCTATCATTCATGGATGGCTCCTCTGGGTACAATCAAATCCGCATAGCTCCCGAAGGCGAGGAATTAACAGCCTTCCACACTCCAAAAGGCATTTACTGTTACAAGGTAATGCCTTTTGGCTTGAAGAACATTGAAGCTGCACGCACCATGTAAAGGATCTTCAACGACATGCTACACGAAAACGTAGAATGTTATGTAGATGACGTAGTTGTCAAGACTAAGAAAAAATCTGATCACTTGAAGGATTTACAAATGGTGTTCGGCAGACTATGGCATTACAACCTCAAGATGAACCCGCTAAAATGCGCATTTGGCGTCATCTCTGGGAAGTTGCTTGGCTTTATTATCAAGCATTGTGGCATTGAAGTGGACCAATCAAATATTAAAGCCATTCAAAGCATGCCCGAGCCAAGAAATCTACACAAGCTGAAAAGTCTACAATCACGGCTTGCCTTCATAAGACTCTTCATCTCCAACCTCGCTGGATATTGTTAACCCTTCAGTCGACTCATGAAGAATGATGCCCCATTCGTATGGGATGATACATGTCCCAATGCCTTCGAAAGCATAAAAAGGTACCTAGCAAGCCCACCTGTCTTAGGAGCACCCGTGCCAAGAAAACCGCTCATCCTGTACATTACTACACAAGAAGGTTATGTTGGACCACTCTTAGCGCAAGAAAATGAAGACCAAAAAGAAAGAGCACTCTACTACCTAAGTAGAACCCTTACTGAGGCCGAGCTCAACTACACCTTAATCGAGAAGATGTGCCTTGCCTTAGTCTTTGTTGTCCAAAAGCTTAAACACTACATGCATGCTTACATCATCCACTTGGTTGCCAAAGCTGACCTAGTCAAATACATCATGTCCAAGCCAGTTTTGACGGGGCGACTAGCAAAATGGGCGTTGCTTCGTAATCAATACGAGATCATCTACGTTCCAGCTAAAGCCATAAAGGGATAAGCACTAGCAGACTTCCTTGCCGATCATCTAATCCCAACTGATTGGAAAATCTCTGATGACTTGTTTGATAACGAGGTGTTCTATGTCGATATCTTCCCAACATGGACAATGTTCTTTGACGGATCCGCACAAGCAGACGGAGCGGGGGAAAGAGAGTATTCATGTCACCATAAAGACAAATACTACCCTATTCCTTCCGGCTAAGCGAGCTATGCTCCACCAAATGGCAGTCGACATGGAAATCACAACGCTAGAAGTGCATGGCGACTCCAAGCTCATAATCAATCAACTCTTGACTAAATATGAGGTGAGGAAAGATGATCTCGTCCAATACTTCCGGCTAGCAACTCAACTGCTCCGAAAGTTTAAGCCGTGATGCTAGAACATGTGCCAAGAAAAGAAAATCAAATGGCAGACGCTTTCGCTAGGAGAGGACAAAGCTGCAGACGTGCCAGTTTGCCAAAGATGGGTGATCCCATCCATCACTAAAATGCCACTGGACGATACAAATGTCATCTCAATACTTCCAGTCGACACTGAAGAGTGAAGACAACCGCTGATCAACTACTTGGAGCATGGAAAGCTTCCGGATGATCCTAGACACCGCTCTAAAATACTTCGACGAGCACCCCGCTTCCTCTACTACAAAGGAACACTCTATCATCGCTCTTTTGAAGGAGTACTTCTAAGATGCTTAGGTGAAGAAGAAGCTAATCAAGCTATGGAAGAAGCACACTCAGGCGTATGCGGAGCACATCAGTCTGGACCAAAGTTGTACCCCTAAAGGAAGTCAAGAAGGAAGCTGTTGTCCGTTTCATCAAAGAGCATATCATCTATCGATATGGTGTGCCTCACTACATCATCACCGACAACAGAAAACAGTTCTCCAACCGACTCGTGGACGAGCTTTGCAAGAAATACAAGTTGAAGCAGCACAAGTCTTCCATGTATCATGCTCTGGCCAACGGTCTTATAGAAGCATTCAACAAAACGTTGTGCAACCTCTTGAAACAGGTAATCGGCTAAACAAAGCAAGACTGACATGAAAGAATAAACGAAGTACTTTGGGCATATAGGATAACATATAAGACTCCTACACAAGCGACGCCTTATTCCCTCGTATATGGCGTGGAAGCTGTTCTGCCACTCGAAAATCAAATCCCTCACTAAAGATGGCTATACAAGAAGGCTTAACTAAAGAGGAAAACGCAAAGCTACGACTTGAAGAGTTGGAAGCACTCGACGAAATGAGGCTCGAACCTGAACAACACTTGGAATGCTACCAAGCACGGCTATCCAAGGCTTTCAAAAAAAAGGTCTGCCCAAGGTCTTTCTGAACTGGAGATCTTGTCTTGGCATTACAAAGGCCCATCATCACAACTCACAAGACAAAAATCAAGTTCACATCAAAATGTGGTGGACCTTACATAATACAAGAAGTCTACACCAACGGCGCCTACTTAATCATGGCGGACGATGGCTTGAAGATCGGCCACATCAACAACAGATTTTTGAAGCGCTATTACCCCTCAGGCAAACACTAAACGTTCATCGTCTGCACGAGCCTAAACAGCACACGGTACAACGCTCCTTACTTGCACAAGCCTAAACTACACACGGCACAACGCTCCTTGTACCCACGAGCATAAAAGGCGACACCTAACACTCCTCACCTACATGAGCCTAAAATGCACACGGCCCAAAGTCCTCACCTGCACGGGCCTAAACTGCAAACGGCGCAGCGCTTCTCGCCTGCACGCGCCTAAACTGCACACGGCACAACGCTCCTTGTTCTCACAAGCATAAAAGGTGACACCCAATGCTCCTCGCCTGCACAACCCTAAACTGCACACGGCACAAAACTCCTTGCTTGCACCAGCCTAAACTGCACACGGTACAACGCTCCATGTTCACATGAGCATAAAAGGCGACACCCAATGCTCCTGGCCCGCAAGAGCATAAACTGTGTCGGCAAAACAGAACAAAACAAAAAAAAAAAACAAAATCACCATCATAATCACAATTAAAATCGCCAACATCCATCACTCATTTGAACTACGTCATGACTTGATCCCTCCTCAACCAAGGGTACATAGGCAACTTGAAACTTCAAAACTTCAAGTACAGTCACATCACCAACAAAACAAACAAAGCAACATAAGCAAGAGTAGGGCACAGCTAGAAAAAGCAGCAACTATAGAGCACGGTAGCAGTAGCAGCAGCAAAAAACCCACGACTCCAAGCAGTTACAAAGTGCGCGGCAAGAGGAGTTATCTCCCAATTATCCTCTATATATATGGGTCAATTGCCTCCTAATGCCATAGAGGAAACACATACCCAAATAGCAAAAGAAAAAAAAATCAAAACAAGGAAGCACATTCTAACCAAAAGAAGGAAGCAAATTCTAAATAAAAAACAAAGGCAAGTTTTCAGCCAATCTGTGCAGGCATGACGTTTTTGGTGATAATTGTGAATTTTGATGCAAGGCTAATTGAAGAAGGAAGCTAAGTGGCTGAGGATCATTGTATCCAAATTTCATAATTTTCCCTCAAGCAAACGTTCCAGTTTTCAAAATCATTCTCACAGAAGTCGCTTTCCCGTCAAGATGGCGCAGCTGTAGGAAAATGCAAAGTTGAAGGCTTTCCTAATTTTTTTATAGTGGCATGCGATATATGCTTGAAAATATAAGAGACAAAGCTACGTTTCCCATATTTTTTCAGAAGTTTCCAAAAGAGAAATCGGACGTGCAAGTCAAATGACATGTTTCCCAAAAATAAAAAAAATAAAAAAAATAAAAAAGGGAAAGCATGATACCTTTTTGCCATGGGTAATCAAAAGGTGAATAAAAAAATACTTCCTCCTTGCTCTAAGAAATCAAAGGGGGTAAGAAAAATACTCCTCCTTGCTGTAAGAAATCAAAAGCGTTAAGAAAAATACTCCTCCTTGCGGTAAGAAATCAAAAGAAGAAAGAAAAAAATCCCTCCTTCTTGCCCCGGGAATCAAAAAAGAAAGAAAAAAAAATCCCTCCTTCATGCCATGTGAAATCAAAACAAGAAACAAAAAAAGTTTCCCCTTGCCATGGGAAAAGGGAAAAAAAAAGGAAATGCACATCCTATTCATCCAAGCACAAGCATTGAATCTTTCCAAAACTTTGAAGGAAATCACCAAAGCTTTCCAACACTTTGAAGGAAGTCATTCTCGTTACCAAAATTGAAGAGGATTCCTATCAAAGGAAGGAAAACATTTGTTTCCAACTACAAGGAAAAACATTTGTTTCCTACGACCACAAGGAAAAACATTTGTTTCCTACACCCACAAGGAAAATAAAATCAAGTCCCAAAATACACCAAATGTATTTTGCCAAAGATTATAGGAAATCAAATACGCACAATAAGTATGTGCCGATTTTTCCATCTTCAAAATTTGTTTCAAGATCAAGCCTCTACGGCCCTTGAAGAAAAGTTTCATTTCATTCAAGATCAAGCCTCAACGATTCTTGAAGAAATGTTTCGTTCAAGATCAAGCCTCAACGGCCCTTGACGAAATTCATCACTTCATTCAAGATCAAGCCTCTACAGCCCTTGAAGAAATGTTTCATTTCATGCAAGATCAAGCCTTAACGGCCTTTGAAGAAATGTTTCGTTCAAGATCAAGCCTCAACGGCCCTTGACGAAATTCATCACTTCATTCAAGATCAAGCCTC
>JAOTRO020188843.1:0-18448 GCA_028566515.2 Pyracantha coccinea | reverse complement strand
ATGGTAAAGAAAAGAAAACAAAATTATGAAAGTTCTGAATTTGGGTTTCAAAGTACAAACCTGCAGTTTGGTGCTTCAATTAGCAAGCTGTTAATATCTTAATGAATATTAATAGTACTATGGATGATCTTATGTTTTCAACCGCCCAAAAAAATTTAAAAAAGGAAGAAACACCCAAAACAAATCAGTGGAAAAGCTACTGGAATGACTCAATTTCGATAGCAAGCAGAACACTAGCACAACAATGTAAACCTATGACTCAAATTCTAGACTAAATTCATGCATTTTTCAAGTTTCATCAACATTTGGTCAGGGGATTCTTTGAGAATGCAAGGGAAATGCTGACCGGATTAGGAGAAATTCATGTGACACACAAGACAACATTTCCCTTCAGTGAATGGAAAATAGTGGAGTTAGCTTATATGGCTGGATTATATTTGGTTCATGAAGAACAATTCTCGATATGGGATTATCCAGAAAACCAAGAAAAATCATATCAATACCTTTTTTTAACAAAATTGAAGAGAAAAAAAAATTGCAGGGCCTCCAAGTAAATTCTAGATAAACCCATAACTCCAAGTAGATTCCAAGTTCGAGATTTCCATACCTCGAACCGAAGGTGGCTAATTCTAAAGAAATTTTGAAACATTTTCCCCCAATTTTCCCAATAGTTGCCTAATTCTAAAGAAACCCAATAAACCCAGCTACAGCAGACCTCTGAAACCACCAATAAAAACACAAAATTGACCAATTATACAAACAATCAAACATTCATGCAATTCAACACAAACAGATAATACAGAAAACAAGAGAGAGAAAGTAAAGAGAGAGAGAGTTCCAGAAAATTAAATCCGAAATTGAGTCACAAATATGCAAGGTGAAATGGGTCTTTTCGAATTGGATTGAGGAATTGCAATCTCAAAGACCCAGAAACTCGAAAAAAGGGATTACCTGTTCGTCTTTATCCTTGGTAGTTCGTTATTGGTGAGGCACAACGCCTTCTCATGGTCTGCGCAGCACAGCTCAGACCTCCATCGCGGTACAGGAAATGAATTCGTGAAAAAAAAAACCCTAAAACCTGACTTTTGTTGTTTTCAAATTATAATGGGCTGTTTTTAAAAATTTTTAAGTCTAGTTTTGCAAAATGGGCCTACTAAACATGTGTATTTACCTTAAAACTTAAAAATTGTTTTTGAGTTAAAAACTTTGGACTCAAATCCAATACCAAACAGGCTCTTATATTCTTGGAGAATCCTACAATCTAAGGATTGGCATGTGCCGTAAGTATTCACGCTTTTAAGAGGATGCAATATCTACTCTAGATATCCTCTGGATTCTCTCGCTTAATATGGATTATATATCCTAAAATGACTTTCTCAACTACTATAAATACACCATTCTGGGGTTCATCTTTGGTACCGCAATCATCACATACTATATTCTCTTGCCTATTGAAGGGTAATAGTTGAAAAATTAAGTTCATTAAGCAACATAATGCGTGCATTTAACAATTAAATGGTGGAAGCATGCATCTATACACTTTAAAACATAACTTAAACCATAAAATTCAAAGCCTAGTAGTGGTGATTAACCAAGACTCAACTCAAATCTTAAAGAAAGGATTTGAGATTGCTTATACCTTTGAAGTTCATTTTTGCATAAGTAAAGGCTGATCACCCATGAGAGGGCCTTCATTCCTTGTATCATTGCTTCTTGGATAATAGGATTTGGAAGCTTGAATGGATTTTCTAAGAGTCCCCATGGTAAGAGACCTCTAACTTTCGACACCAAGGATGAATGAAGGAGAAGTGAGTGACCCTAGGAGAAAACGATTGCTAGCTATTTCTCCTAGGGAGGACGAGCCTCTTAGAGGAAAGAGAGAGGCTTGAGAAAGCTCTATTTTCTTCATAAAAACCTTAATGAAGGATAAGGCTATAATGCTTCTTTTATACTCACCAACTTTTGTGAGCAATTTGGACCAAAAGACCCTTCCCTCATCCTTCTCTTATGTGGTTTGTTTTTCCCAAGCTTTTGGGGTTGTTTGGGCTTCTTGAATTTTAGTCATTAAATTGTCATACAAAATAAGTTAAAGGGCTTGACAATTCGAAGCCTATTGGGCCTTGAGGCTCAACACTAATTCAAGGTCTAAAACGAACTTATTTGTTTGACTAATTAATATATTAATTCATCATTGCCATAAACAATTGAACTATTTAATTTTCCTTAGTCATCTTCATTATATCCTTCAATCAATACCTTACACGGTCTGAGATCTATTAGGTTCTTTTTAGCGAGGTAATGGGTGATTAGTACTCTTGCTAATCGATTGTGAATTGAAACTTACTTTCAACTCTCCTTTTAGTGTGTATACATCTTCAGAGCTTCCACAAGCCATGAGTGACACCTAGCAGTATGTCATGGTTACTCAAGCTAACCAGAAGACGTTGGAGTACCTATTCAGTTTGGGATTACAAATGTAATATGGTCTTTCTCAAATACAAATACTCTTGGTCACATTGTTTGGTTTGATAGTTTATTCATGTTTGCTATCTAATATGATTAACTTGTCTATATGATTATATTGAATGTGATTTGGAACGACTTCCTAAATCTTATTCATACTTTGGGGAGAATCCTAGAAGATATCTAGAAGTAGATATTGTACTCTCTTAGGAGTTGTGATTATTTGCGGCACATGACAATTCCTAGATTTTAGGAACTCCAAGACTTTTAAGGAATCTGATTGTGTCAATACCCAGATCCAAGCTCGTGTCTTGCAGAACAAGCATGATCACCCAGCAGAAGTTTATCAGACTTTGCCTATTGCTCCAAAACAGGATAATGGTGGCACCGCTGCCTCTTCTGATCTAGTTTAGCTCAGAGCTGGTGAGCTCATGACTAGACTTCTGAGGTAACAATATTCGGATCAACCTTTCTTTGGCCCTATCATGTTCCCACAGTTGCCTTTAACTATGTATCTGAAAGGCAACTTGTTCCTCTTAAGGATAGATAGTTATCCAAATACCACACCTTTTGGAGTAAGCTGGAATACGTACTGTTTGGCCTTCAAACTTTGTGTGGTGACCTGATATTTTGATATGAGGTGGAAGCGTTTTAGATTCAAATGTGCCATCTTGGGTACCATGCCATAAAGTTTGTAATGATGAAACTTTGTGTTTGTTGTGTGAGCATGAAAAACAAGAAATTATTTATGATACTCTTCACTGATGTTTGACAGTCAAATTTGTTGATCCCTAAGGAAATCGGTCCATATTCAACGACTATATGATTTGAAATGTCTTCTTAAATACCTATCGCACCCTTATACTCATTTCCTTATCAAATCCCTAAAGTTTTTTCATCTGTCCATAAATGCATCAACAGTTCTTTTCTCCAATTCGAACTTATTTTTCTTGCATTTCCTGAAAAATATGTTCTTTTAACAAAAAAAATATGGCCACCACTTCATCTGTTCATCTCGCTCCTTATACTAACTTTGATACTTTCTCTTATCCTCAGAGTCCATAATAAATAAGAAAAGGTTACCTTCCTTGTGGGCCGCACCCCTATATAAAACGGGTGTAGAGTCTGGTGGGTGGATAACCATGATGTAACTGGTAAACTCCCCAAACCTTCCGACCCCAATCGCCCTTGTACTAGAATTCATCCTTGGTATTTAGATTTTGGGTTAAGGTTCCCTTTATCACCTCTATTGAAAGAGATTTTAATCTTCTATCAAATTGGCCTGTGTAAGCTCACTTCTCTTTAATACGCATTATCACTTGTTTTTAGTGACTAAACAACTGGTATGGAGCTAAAATGGGTCTTCCAAAGTTTCTTATCCTTTACGCGATGTGAAGGAGAACTGAAACCCGGTACTAATTTCAGTCTCATCTAACCTCAGGTGGTCTGCATACAGCACCGACTTGTCCTAGTAGGACAAAGATTGATCGTCGACAGTAATTGGGAAAAAGATACATCTGGGGTAAAAATCCCTAACAAATGTACCAAAAATCTTGACTACAAAATCGATATTAAAAACTTCGATCCATGTTACCCTAAGCTCATTGATAGAGCTTTCCATATCATCCCTTATGCGTACTAGAGCTGGAGATGACTCATTGCCCTAGAGAAAGAGAGAGTACATGGGAATGATGCCATCATGGACCCTTGCTCTAATCATCTTATCCAAAACCCGACGTGGGTTGATGTTGAGATCGCCAGGTTGCCCTTAGACCCAAAAGCTGCTAAAGGTGCTTCCAAGCCCAAGAAGAAGAAGAGGAAGAAATCGGAAGAGGTTATCCTAAAAGAGGTTCACTTCAAGGCTTCCAAGAAGAGGGCCAAGTTGGCGAGTAGCTCCGGTAACCGTCAAGGTAAAGAGTCGAAAACCGTTGACCTCATTTCTTTGGTTGAGGAACACTTTCAGCAACCTTTATAACCGAAGGTAATGAAGGGGATAACCTATTTTCAAGAGAGTTGGGAGCCCTGTCAGAAGCCTATCGGAGAAAAAAACTTTTGTTGCAGCACATAAGTAAACGTTGTCGAATCAGCAACAATAACTACAACATTAAGGCTCACAGATTCGAACATCCGTTTAGCTGATTCATGACTTAACGCCTCAGTTTCCCATGTCTCACCTCCAGTTGAGGAAATGATTGGTAATTTTAAGAAGTACTACCCACTCAATCTGTTGTTTTCGAAGGCAGCTTCAACCAAGCATCATGCTTGGTAATCAAGCTTACCCATGATTTGATACCACTTTCCATAGACGCAAGTGGTCAGCATGATGTTAGGTATGCTCAGGCTCTGGTCCACTAAACCTTTTCTCCTATTGATTTCAGAGAGGTGATGGTCGAGGATAACCTATTGAAAAAAAATACTATCGAAGTAGATGCGCGGTTAACTTTTTTTAATGTTACTCCATTTCTAACATTGTTTCTCTCTTTTTTTCTTCCTTTTTATACCATACTCTCTCTAAGCAAATGCTTGGATTGAGGCTTTGGTTCGTGCCTAGAAGGATAAGATTTCCAAACTCGAAGTTGTTTACAAGAGTGAACTGGCCAGCAGAATCAAACTTGAGAGGGATTTACAGGAGAAAATTTCTAAATTGGCATCACTTTTAGACACCAAACAAGCTTGAGGGATTGAGAAGGGTGCTTTAGTGGTGCATTTAGGTGATTCTGAATCAACCAAAGTCCAAGCATTAAAGGCCAAATGGGAAGTAGGGTGAACATTGGCATCAGAGCAATGTTCTTGGGATACCAATCGATCCATCCTTCAATTAGACTTGGATGTTTCTCAATAGGAGGTAAGTCAAATTGAGAGGTTCCAAGAGGAAGCCCTTTAGTAGAATGAAGCAGATCTTACAAAGATATGGTTATATAAAGAGGTAACCGACTGCAAGGATAATTAGGGTTACCTCACTTGTTACACATGTCAGGATCATCGCGATGAATGTAATTCTGGCTGTTTGTTGATGGAGATTCATGAGGTTGTTTTGCTTGTACCTTTATCTTTTGTGGTTGATGCGACAACCGAATGGAGCTGATTTAGTTGACCTAAATGTTGCTTCTATCGAACTTCCTCCAGCAAGTCTTGGGGGTGTTGCAGATGCGATTGTTGATGAAGAGTCGTAATTGTTAAGTTCTTTCATTTTCTTCATCCGTTTGTTATTCGGTTAGGATATATGGGGGCTTGTGTCATTCATAACTTGAACTTCTCCTGCCTGTTTAGGAGTCTCATGTTCTTCTGGAGTTTTCCCTTACTAATGCATAATTTCCAAGTAATGTTTGTCTTTCTAAATGATCATGGTCTGATTTCTCTCTGTATACTATAATTTAATCCTACAATTCTTCCAAAGTAAGCTAACTTCGGAGTGGTAAGTGACAGAGCAGAGCACGAGCAAGCTTGTGGGCCAGGAATAGAGCTCAAAAGCCCCATTAGTTAAGTTAATTTAGAAGAAAATCACATCCCAAGCTTAGTGCCTATAGAGATGTCCATCGTGATATCTGGAGTACCACCTTACTTCGGTACTAGGAATTAAAATACTAAACCCATGGAAAACCTCTTGCTTTGCACTTACCTTTCTGCATTGACCAAATTAAGGGTGGAGAATTATTGTCTTATGTTTAGAATAGCTATGAATCTTAAGCGAAAGTTCTTTGGGGACCTGGTCACCTACATGTGGTTCGGAAACACTTTTGACGATAAGCCTACGATGGATTGTTAGGAGATGAGTTCTTCATGGACTTGTCTTTAGGCAGACGGCACCGTTGCGATTAAGCCGGAATGGACAACCTATATATCTCAAGAATGAAATTGAACCACATATAGTTCGGATGGTATCCTTTTCTATTCAATCTGAAGGCGTCAGCAGGGGGTTCATCTTAAGGTGATGGGTATTGGGTTTCTCGGAGTTTGCTCGTTTGAATCTTCGCCTTTCGAGATTTTGCGTCCTCCACAGATGCAATTTATGTTAAGAGTGGACTTTTGTCGAATGTCGATCTTTATCATCGGTATGCTTATCCAACCTGTCTCTGTCTTTGGGTTCGATTAAGGCCTCTTTCCTTCCCTTGTCTCTATGAACTCCCAACAATGTCCTTAATTGAGTAATTCTTCTATATAATCCCTTAGCATACGACAACTCCTAGTAATATGACCAGTGCTCTTGTGAAAAGAGCATTATTCATTTGAATGAAGGGTTTGTCTTTTATGTTGTGGATGATGTTGTTGATAGTTGTGTTCAGGACGATGTACTGCTTAAACTTGGGCGAGGCTTATTTGTTTCAACATCTTCCTTTGCTAGCTTGGCATGGGGAAGGAGGATGAATGTATATGTCACTTCTTCTTTTATCAGTCCTCTTGGAATAGTCTGGTTCGACCATTATCCTTATAGTCTTATCATTCCAATATGTGAGGTCGTCTGCGCTATCGAAGCATTTTCCAAAGTGGTGTATTCATATTTCCTTTTGTTTTGCTTCTGGGAAAAAGGTGAATGGACGTATAGGCCCTGCTTGAACACCATGTTGGCTAGTTTATCATCGGGCTTCTCTATTTGCCAACTCTGTGCGGAAGCGGTTCAGATAGGTCCTGAGGCTTTCGTCTCTGGATTGAGGAGCCATTCTGAACATGGCTCCGGGGTGTTTGTGCACATTGCGATATACTGAATAAGTGTTGGTGAAGATGTCAGCCAAGCTTTCAAAGAAATCGATTAACCTCGCTAGCAATTCCGAGTACCATCGCATCGCTAGTCCTTTTAAGGTAGACAGAAAAACATCTTACACATCCAAGCATCGCTGTTGTTGTATAGCGCCATAGTGTTCTGATAATGCATAATATGGTAGTACAAGGTCAAATCACCATAAAATGATTTGAAATGGGGCTTTTGATCCAGACCGTTGGTCAAGGGTTGTCATCTCTAACCCAACTTCTGGGATTCTCTTTATCTAGAGAATGTAGTCGATCTTGATCATAAGAGGATTCGAGCTCGTCAAACCCTAGGCGACGAGGCTCCGCTCTCGATACCCTTGTCATGTTTAGAGGAAGAGAGTCTTATGAAGCTTAGAGCCTGCCAGCAAAAGTCAAGTTAGTGCCTTTCTTGTCGCGTAAGAGACCCTTGCCTAGATCAGTGATGTTTAATGACGTTGGGACAGTGGCGACAATAGGTTCTCCTTTAGGGGTTATAGTGCTTATATTCGCATAACTGAAAACAGGAATTTGGGTTTGAAGGGTTGTCCCTCTCAAGTTTTTCAGATTTTTCAAGCGTTTCTCAATGCCCATGAATTAGAGTGGCTTTTGACTCGAGCAGTTACTTGGTTATTCTGTAATTTGTTGGCATAGGTGTTAATCTTCATCAAGGTCCCCCAGATTTGGTCCATGGAATGAGGGGGCCTGTTGACTAGTTCCTTATTGTTTTCTGGTGTAACTGTTACTTCTTACTGTTTGTTAATCGCTCCAAGAGTAACACAGGCGTTAGGTAACAAGTTATCCATTCTGGGAACAGCGGACGCATCCGGATGGCAGGTTATCCCTACCGACAGGGTTAACATTGGCGTTAACTAAGCTTTCTTTAGCAAACATGCCAGTGGTAGGGTGATCTGGTCGAGAGGAATATGAGTTTACTCTCAATGAAAGCCCCAATTGTTGGAACCAAATATGTGCACTGCTGCGGATAATGGAGGCACAAATTTGAGCAATCTACAAAATAGAGAAACACCATGAGCAAGCGTAAGATCGAAGGTACAGGTGTGTGCCGGTCAAAAGCTCTCCAACAGTCAAGTTAGTAAGCAGTTTTAGACTCAAGTAGTGGGCAAGAGAACTAAAGTATTAAGATTGCGTTACCAGAGATGAACCCTAGATGGGTGTATTTATACTTTGGGGAAAGACCTTTTAGGATAAAATCCTCGTTCTAAGCCAGGAGAATCCTAGAAGATATCTAGAAATAGATATTGCACTCTTTTAGAAGTTGTCATTACTTGCGGTGCATGCCAATTAGTAGATTGTAGGAACTCCAAGACTTATGAGAAATCTGAATGTGTCTATATCCAGATCAAATCTTTGGTCTTGCGGAACAAGCATGGTCATCCAGCGGAGTCTTGGACTTCGACTATTGCCTTGAAACAGGTTGATGCTGGCACCGCTGCCCAATCTGATTTAGTTGCACTTGGGGCTAGTGAATCCATAATTGGACTTCTGAGGTAACGATATTTGAATCAGCCTTACTCCGACTCTAAATAATCATGGTCCCACAATGACAACGCGTGATAAAGTTTAGAAAAGGTAATGCCAGGGAGACCAAATTTTTGAACCAAGTTTTGTAAACTAAATGATGCGGTTGTTGATGATTGGATTATTACTTAAGTGTTGATTAACATGCTTATTTCCTTTTGGTTACACATAATTTGGTTTGCAAATTTAGTTTAATTTTGGTCTACCTAGCATTACTGTTTTAGAAAAGCAATACCTTGGGGTTCTTGTTTTATATAAAGTAGTTGGCTAAGAGATATATTCTACTCAATTGGGTTCATTCATACATGCATGATGAGAATTTTTTCGTTGTACATTCCTGGAAAAACATAAGCGAATACAGCACATGTGATAATATAATAGAGGAACACTTAACAAATATATCATCTCTCCACTTGTATTATGACAAGTGTTGTACCGTCTTGTATTCCAGTTACATGAAAAATCCTTCATACATAAGGCAATGACCAATGTATTAGGTGAAGACTAAAGTACATGTCAAAAATAGTAAGACAAGTAGTGTAGTAAAGTACGAGGTCTTACACGTCTCTATTCATAATGCTACAAGAAAAATTCTAAGGATTACCTTGGAGAATCCTTGATTGGATGTGATTGAGTTTCCTTGTTTTGAAAGAATGTGTTTTTAATGATGAAAGCGTAAAGGTAGGAATTAGTTATTAATTCTACCTTTAATTCCCTTCCATTATCTACTTGCCATGAGCATAGGACCTTGGACAAGTTGTGGTCAGCAGCTCAGGTCTTCTTGGTGGTTGAACTGCGTGTGGAATGAATATGAGCATCACTAGGGCATTCTCGCCAATCAAGTATAAAAGTCTATGCATCCGCTCTAGAATTTTTTGAATTATCTCTTACTCCACAATTGTATCATGGAATCCCCAAGAACAATTTATCCAAGCAATGAATGTAATTAACACAAATATAATTCTTTAACAGAGATTGCGCATGTTTGTAGCATCATATGTAGACTTTTATACTTGATTGGCGAGAATGCCCAAGTACAATTTATCCAAGCTAAAATGGTCGTAGTGAGATCAATTTGGTCGATTTTCTAGTTTCCGACAAACAAAAAAAGGTCTTATTTCCCAAAAAACAAAAATTAGGTTTTGTGCGGTTAAAGCTTCATTCACAACATATAATTAAAAGTAGGTTAGGATGAAACACATAAATGTCATGTCGAAGTAAGAGACAAAAGACATTTTCCCTCTAACAAAATCAATCAAAAATGAAAATAATATAAATATGGAAAAAAAAAATTGAAAACAAGAAATAACAAGGAGAAATGAGTAATAAGGCAAAGCACCTTCACTCTCTCCAGCTTGGACATTTGACAGACACACAAAATACAAATACATGACATACATTCTAAGCACATCTTTCAGATACAACTAACTATACGGTACAAGTATATTGTTTTGTGTCAATAAAACTTATACATGTCTTATTTTATTAGCACAAATAAAAACTTCGGAAATTGTTATTAGCACTCCACATAAGTGTATTATTTTTTCTAAATATAAAAAATTTAAAACGCAAATTAAGAATTCTAGAGTGTTAATAACAATTCCTATAAGCTCCTCCCCATCTTTCTCATTCATCTCATCCCAATAATAAGATCTCTTTTTATTAATTTCTTTCTCTTTTTCTCTCTCTTCCCTAAACATTCCAAGCATAAATATCTCGATCGCGCCCCCCTCATCCGCTACAGAAAGCCAAGAGAGGGTTGAGAGATGGGTCACTCCGACCCACTCATTCCCTCAATCATAACACACCCAACCCCACCATCACCACCTCTCTCTCTAAAATGATCCACAAACAACCTTTCCCATAAAACCACCTTTTATATATTCATATTACAAAAACCACTGCTTACATTTTACATCCATTCCCACTTCACTCCGACCAGACTAGTCCCATCCTCCCTCTCTCTCTCTCTACTTCTCTCTCATAAAAAGTTCTTTCTTTCCTCATCTTTTGTCTTTGTGTTCGTTTCTCTGTACATTTTTTATTTCTTTAATCACAAATTATATTTTGTTTCTTTTTTTTCTGTTTTCACACCTTAGCCTTTCTCTCTCAAGAAATACTACCTGATCAGGCTATATATTACAATTCAAGCTTTGAAATATTATGTCAATGGATTTGATGGCATCTGAACGTGTTTGTTATGTTCACTGCAACTTCTGCAACACCATTTTAGCGGTATCTCTCTCTCTCTCTCTCTCTCTCTCCCTCCCTCAGTCATGTCCTTAATTATTCATTTCTAAGGTTTATTTGTGCCATGTATTTTAACAGCTGAATTGACCAATATCCGGGCTTTCATTATTTTAGCCTTCAGATCAAAAATGAATTTGATTCGTTATGTCCCTCTATGTACCGGAAAATAACAACTTACTTAATGTGCAGAAGAATATATAATGGGGTTTTTGGGAATATATAGAACAATTTTGGCCCTTAACCGACTACTTAAAATGCCCTTTTCTGGTTGAAGTTTAAGTACTCGAATTGACGCCAAGAATTGCGAATTCTTGTGATTCATATGGAATTGATCAAAGAATCTGTCTCCTACCTTATATTTTATGAAGAAATCTACCAGGGTTTTGGCCTGCAGGCCTCCAAGTACATGAAAATAATAAAAAAATCATTTTATGAACGTCAAGATCGACCAGTAGTTGTAGAATTGCAATCGACCCCATAAAGAGTTAGGTGGATTTATAACAATAACAAAAGTGAGGGAAGATTGCTTCCGGCTAAAGATAGCAAACAAATCTCCTGAATGTTTTCCGCTGCGGGATTCTCATGGCCATGAACTAGGGCAACAAGTAGCTAGGTTATTAGCTAGGGTTGAAGTTTCAGATCCCAAGCTATATATGCCCAACTTTGTGCAGATTCCTACTCCTTACTTATAATCTCTCTCTCTCTCTCTCTCTCTCTCTCTCTCTCTCTCTCTCTCGATGAATAAATGTGATCCAGTTGTTACATATTTCAGGTTCTGAATACCAATGTAGTACAGAAGGCGCCTTTTCCTTACTCTTTACAAAAACCTGTGAATATAGTCTGAGGAAGGGAGTGAGGGGGAGAGAGATAGCGCCAAAGCAGCAAATAGTGCTTCTTTTTTTCTTCTTTGTTTCATCATAAGTTGCCTCTGATAAATAAACCCTTTTAAAATTATTTCCTTTGTTTTCTTTTTCCTTTCTGAATTCTATGTATTATGATTGTTGAGAAAATATATATACGGAAAATGACGACGTTAAACACTGAAGAGTTCACTGCAGAATGTACAGTGGTTAAATTAGTGTAGTTGATGATGATGATGATTCGGCTCTCTTCCTTTAATCATGAGTAGTTATGTTTGATAGTGAAGAAGAGTGAGTGGATAATCCTGCTGGTCATGGCCTTTAATGGTTTCCGTTCCCGTCACGTCGCTTTCTTTCGTCCTCTCTCTCTCTCTCTCTCTCTCTCTGTTGATACACTGAGCTATTTCTTTGTATCTTTTATCATCTTCCTTGCGGGTGTGTCAGGCAGAAAAGCCAGAAGGGGCACCGAAAGGAAAAAAAGAAAAAGAAAGAATAGCATCTCTATGTGCGCGTGAGTTTCTGTGTCTGCGTGTGAATCAGTCAGAGAGAGAGAGAGAGAGAGAGAGAGATAGTATGTGTGTGTGTGTGTGTGTGTCTTAACTCTTAGGTAATTAAATGAAGGGGGCCAAGAGACCTTGCAGTTATTTGAGAAAACAGGTTTTCAGATGCATTTGGGCATTTCATCCTTCTCCTTGTTCTTCTTCTCCTTCTGATCCTCATCTTCGTATTTATAACTGGATTATTCGTCCTCATATCACTGATGTGTGTCCTATGTATCACGGTTTTCAATTGATAAAGTACTTCATAATGAGAATCATATGACTATAAATGCAATCTGGTTTGTTCTCATACAGGATTTGTTTCTGTTTTATGAATTAGGGTTTGATTTTTTGTTTGGTCAATAGGGTTTAGTTACGATCGTATGATGGTTACAGTAACGCCTTTGAGTGTGTGTGTGCGAGAGAGCAAGAAATAAAGATTCAGGTGCCAACAAATTAAACTAAAAATCAATCGACATGATACTAAGCATTAGCTAAGTTAACCTAGCTAGAATCTCACATTTATTAGTAGTACTGGTTACTTTTATTTTTCTTTGAAGAGGAATAAATTAATCATTTAGGTAATAATTTACTGTACCTCCTACATTATATACGTATCGATAACTGAATCGAATAGTGCAGGTGAGTGTTCCATGCAACAGTTTACTGAATATGGTGACGGTGAGATGTGGGCATTGTGCCAATCTGCTCTCTGTTAATACAGGAGGTTCCCTTCAGTCGACTACCATTCCTCCTCAAGATCCTCCTCAGGTACTTATACATTAATTATTAATTTAAATGTATGTGCATTTTTTCTCTGCAAATGATGGATTGCCCTGCACTAGAAGTTCAAACCCTATAATTATTTTAGTATAAATTAGACTAGTACTATTGTTTGTAAAAAAATTACAAATATGTGCATTTTGCTCTCCTTTTCTTAGGTAAACAATATAGAATATTTTTCTGACTCGGATTCCCTAAATTTCAACAAGGAATTTGATGGGGGTGTATGTGAACAAGGTAGTTTTATGTGCAAGTGTGGGAGTGAATTTATTCATGATAAGTTAAGGATTAGACACAGTGATTTTTTGTTTTTTAAGAAATAGTAAAGATCAAGCAGTGATTATTCAACCAGTGCCAACTCAATGTTATGTATTTCTGTGTTGAGTGTGTCTCTGAAATCTCAATTCAAGTTCTTTTCCAGCCAAGGTGTTGACTGTGATTTGACTGATATATATTAATGTAATTTAATTATTTTTGGTTAATAATTTATTAACGAAAGTTACAGAAACAACCCCTGATCTCCGAGGATTCAAATAAAAACTGCGGATCGTCGTCGTCGTCGTCCTCGTCATCATCCAAATCCAACAAGTTTGGTCATGCATTTGAGTCTCTAGAGCTTCATGAACAACCTAGAGTCTCTCCAATACCCCGTGAGTCTCTCTCTCTCTCTCTCTCTCTCTCAAATTGTATACACAAATAATATGACTCACTTTAAATTAATGGAGTCGATTGTACGACTAACCTCGTTCCCGATAAATTTTTCAGTGTGAGGGAACTTAAGCTATATGTCCTTAGGTGACATTTGATGTGGACAGCCATATTATTTGAATTAATCAGGTTTTTAAATTTAGTTCATTATTTAATAAACTAATAATTAAGAAAAATTAGTTAAGTAAATGATGATTGTAGTTTACGAGAAGTCTTTCTCCTTCATTTCCTTGGGTTTTGCAAATTTTTCAAATGATATGGTTGTCTACATCAGATGCCACCTAAGGTGGTACATAAATATGGTATAAAAACATGGTATGAATAACATTACTCAAAATAAAATAAAAAATTTCCTCCACTTGTATAATAAAATATGGCATATTGCACCATATTCCAGACACGTTGAAAAATCTCTCGCCCCTTCCTCTAACACTTAATGTCTCATACCAAATGTTAAATGCAAAACCAACTACCTAGGTTAATAAATTATCTTGTGATAGCTTTGAACAACGTACGTCTCCACATAATTGGAAAAAAAAAAGTAAATAACGAGGCAAAATCACCCAATATACTTCAAAGTGATCATGTTCTAATATCATTTATTTAGGTTAGTTGAATGTGGTCCATCCTGTACAACCGAGTCGAGTTCTCTATGTGCAATTTAAACTTGGTTTCAAATAGAATATCAATTGTATAAGAAAAAAAAATCTAAAACCATTTAGTTTGAATATAAAAGCTTCATGCAAACACCATTTACAAGTGTTCAATTAGGGATTTGTCCTCACCTCCTCATGGGCCATCCAGGATGGTGACCTTTCACAGCAGGTTTCAGTACCCGTAAATTAATGGATAGCAACGTCCTAGAAACTGTGCTCATGAGTATTAATACTTTCACATTTTAATGCAATAACTATTTCAGAAAATAAATTAATTGGTTTCACTTTTGAAGTGTGGAATCTAGCTATATATATATATATATATATATATATAATATCATTGGAATGAGGTGCAAAGTATTTTAGCTAGCTAGCTCGATCGAATGATGTAATTTTGTCCTACTGCCCACTGCCTACTGGTTTCATGGGAAGCATTTGCACAATGTATTATATTCTCAAAATAAAACAAATTTCTTCAAACTAATTGTTTCTGCACACATATATGATAGCACCAGAGAAAAGACAGCGGGTTCCCTCAGCATATAACAGGTTTATCAAGTAAGTTTACTTTTAATCGTTGTTTTTGTCACACATTTTGTTGCTGCAAGTTATCGATGACGGTAATATTATTATTTAAGAGATGAAATTACTCTTGAAGATGAAATACTGATAAGATAATTAATTTAAGGGGTTTTTGAACTTTAATCCTTCAAGAAGATTAAAATTTTAAAAAAAACCTGGTGTTAGATTGAATATTGATTTTAGTCCCTAATTTGTCCTTAATTCAAAAAAATTAATGTGCATTTTATTTAATGTCACCCATTAAATATTTAAATTTATTAATACACAAATTTTAATTTATTTTTTGACCAAAAAAGAGTTTTTTAATTTCTTAATTTTATTTAACATTCTTCAAACTTGAAAGACTCAATTAATGTACCTAAATGTTAGTACCGAAATGTGTGTACCGAAATGTATTATATTGAACTAATGTATTTAAATGTTAATACCAAAATGTATGTACCGAAATATATGCACCGAAATGTATTATATTAAATTAATGTACCTAAGTGTGTGTACAGAAATGTATTAAATTGAATTAATGTACCTAAATATTTGTATTGAAATGTATGTACCGCAATGTGTGTACCTAAATGTATGCACCAAAATGTATTATAATGAATTTAATGTACCTAAATGAAGAAGACAAAGTACATCAATATATTGTATAACAAAAAGTAGTTTATCTAAATGTTTACAAAAAAATATATTAAGATAAATGAAATGAAAATTATAATTATAATGAAATAAAATTACGCTTAATACATTAAAATTAGGAAGAAAAAGAGAAATAATTAAAAAATGCAAATGTAATTAATAAATGGGGTTATTAATGTATCAAAAGACTAAAATTATATTTTGATCTTACTCATGGTTTTAGTTTAAAAGTTATGCCAAGGATTAGAATGAAGTTTTTTTATTAATATTTCAAACTATGCTAAGAAGAGGGGAGGGACAGTTCGAACTCAAAAAGCAACGGGTTAATGAAAAAGTCTCTATCCACTAAAACAATTCACGATAGTGTAAATTCTTTAGAAGGATTGATGGATGCATTAATCCAATTTGTTATTTCCTTTGCTAAAAGGAGGGTTTCTAGGTTCACTAATAAAACACTTATCCACCTACAATCACGGTTCAATTCTTGTCTTCCTTATTTTACGGGAGCACAGATGAAAAAAATAAATAATAATAATAATGATAGCGACCTTTCCCACTTCTTTTTCTCGTTTACCTTTCTTATTTATTGTCATATGGACTCCAGTGGTAAAGGAGCGTACTGCGAATCCCCCAATAAACAAAAAACTGCAAGATGTTTTAGGTTTGATGCTCCAAACTAGTAAATTTGGTTAATTATGGTCATGGGCAGGGCGAAATTCCCGATAGCCTCTTTGGTAACCGAAAGGAGTGGATAACCGTGACTTGTCACCTGTTGTCCTTTAAAAAAAAAAAAGAATAACCTCATCACTGTTTTTTCATATTTAACCTTGGGGTAATGCTAGGGAGATTAAATTTGTAGACAAAATTTGAAAACTAAATAATTTTCACTAATAAGAATGAGAACGTTTGTCATCATTGTGGCTCTCTACCACAATTGTGGAGATGAGTGTTGTCCTTACACCAGGGTGTGGGTTCGAACCCCGTCGGCTCTCTAATCTAACATCTAATTTAACAAATTTATTGTTTGACAAATAAATAAACAATAAACTCTCATATCATTTAATTACAAAATTTTATCTATAAATTTATTCTTTCTAGTATTATCCTTACCCCTTACCCTGGTTTTCAAGAGGTAACTTCTCTCACTACCACCCCGTGTTCTAATCGAACCAAATTTTTTTTCTTTTCTTTACCAAAAATAAAAACCCACCTAGAGGAAAACCCTTGGCCGCACCCTATTCCCTAGATCCGATTGGTCACGATTTGTCCGATGATAAATTTGAGATTTTTTTTTTCGTTTCTTTCTATCATGATTTGATTTTTGTGATGTAGGTTTGGAGGATTAGACCGCCTAATTGACACAACGAGTAAAATCTCCTTGTTCTTTAGGACCCCATAGTAACAACAACGAGTGCGCTAAACTATTAGTTGGAGTGGAAACTGCCGCGGTTAAGAAGTTACAACCTTTCAAATAGGAACTTGCTAGTCCATGGGTATACCATGAAGTTACAAAGGTTGTACTTGTGAACCAACCCCCTAAAGCAAAATAGGCACAAGGAAAGAGTAATAGGCCAAACCAACCTACAAAAACGAAGCGGTCCCTCCGTAACCAGTCATCCGTTGTCATAGCCCGTCCTGAATTTTATCCTCGATGGCGTGAAATGACAAATGTACCCTTGGACGTTAAATGGTGTTGAGTTGTGATTGTGTGGTTTAAGCTTTGGATTTGAACCAATCCATTTTACTCCTTTTATTTTGGACCATTTAGAATCAAGTTATTTGTTTGTTTTTGGTTGGTGACCCAAAACTAGGACCACACACACCCACACATTACTCTCGTTGACCTTTCTCTCTCTCATTCTCTCAAACTCTCTTCCATTTCCATACAACTTATACGGTCAACTCTCAAAGCCTCTCAAGTTCTCACAGATCGACATTTTGGAGACCATATTTAAGTTCCTTGTGAGCTCAGGATTACAACCATAACGTTGGTTGGACGTAAGACCTTCAAAAACCCGAGAACCAAGAATCTCTGATTTGAGCACTGTTCATGCAATCTTAAATGCGAAGTTTTTAGGAGTTTTAAGGTTCTAGGAGGCTTTAGGACATCTTTACGAAGCTCGGGGAGTAACTTTGGAGTGATTTGGACGTCGGAACACTCGAGTTCATCGAGTTACAGAAGTGGCCGGAATGTCGAGGATTTTTCTGACAACTTTCTATTAGTTTTAAGGCTCAAAACATGTATGGTTGTGTTCTTCTCATTGAGAGCTTTAAATTGGTACAAATTTCATGGGATTTGGTTAAGAAATGAAGAAGATATTAAGGTTTGAAAATTTTCCAGTTTCCAACGAAAATTCAAGTTGCAGACGGCGGCGAACGGCAACGAAATCCGGTGACTCACCTAAGAAGAAAGTGAATATTCCGTCAAAGTTGACGGAATATTCCTAACGGGAGCTAACGCCATCAGGTAACTTTAACAGCATATTCTAGTTTTTAACAGAATATTCCCTGACGTCGTTAAGGATTCCATTTGGTGTGCCAGGCACCTGCTTGCCGTGGCGGCGCGTGGGTGGTCTAAAAAATTTTCTAAAAATATAGGGATGTTTATGAGGTTGTGTAAATCAAGTTGGTATATTCAAACACCCCATTTGAGCAATGTATGAGAAGTTATTACCTAGTTTTGTTTATGTGCTTTTAAATAACGTTT
>JAOTRO020188832.1:0-10712 GCA_028566515.2 Pyracantha coccinea | reverse complement strand
TGAGATTGCAAAATATTTTCGATATTTGAGGTCAAACAATGTTTTCGATATCATACATGTTGAGCTACGTTGATTGGAGGAAATATTTTTCAGGCCAGACCATGAACTAGTCGAGCTCTTGTGGAGAAATGGGCAAGTAGTTTTGAACAGCCAAACGCATCGAAAACCAAGTCTTAATCCGAATGATCAACCGAGACAAGTTCAGAAACATGATCAGCAATCAATAAGGTCTGGTGGGTTGTATGGGAATTCAAGTAATCTGATTCAAGATGATGACACAGTTTCGCTTATCCACTACCCGCTTGAGGATTCTTTCGACAAAGAGTTTTGCTCCCATTTTTTCTCTGAACTGCATTCCTGTGGTCCAATTGAGCTTGACAAGCCAATCAAACAGTTTGAGGGAGAGAAGTTTGATGCTTCTGACACCGGGCGTCTTGTTTCCAATTCCCCGCAGCCTAACGTTAAGTCCTCTGCTGGTGTGGAACACCCTGCAAATCCAATGCCTCCTCCAAGATACCACTACATTAATTCAACTGATCAGCAGAACCAAAACAAAGGAGGCTTGGGGAAAATAGTTAATTTTTCGCAATTTGCAGCCCTGGGAAAGCTTTCTGCAGGATCTTCTAGAGGACAGATAGGAGGGAAAGAGGCCGGAAATTTAGCCCAATCGGAGGTTAGAGAGTGTTCTGTGATGACGGTTGGTTCAAGTTACGCTGATAGCAACCAAGTTCTAAATGACCTTGATGTGAGCAGGGCTTCAAGCAATTGTGATGGAACCACTGGTTTTTCGGCTGGACATTTCTATGACAATGTTCATAAGATAATGCCTCAGAGGGAGACGGGGAAAACAGATACGCTTGATCCAACGCTTACTTCGTCTTCTGGCGGTTCTGGAAGTAGTTTTGGCAGAGGAGGAAAGCAATCTAATGTTGTCAACAGCAACAAGAGAAAGGGTAGAGAGGCAGAGGACTCGGAGTGCCAAAGTGAGGTAAAAACTTAAAACCCTCTTTCCAACGCATGATTTGTAATATCTATGATTTTTTGCCCTGATTTATAAGATTTTACATACGTTTTAGGCTGCTGAACTTGAGTCAGCTTCAGCTGCGGGAAGTAAGTCAGCGCATCGATCAGGATCAACCAGGAGGAGTCGTGCTGCTGAAGTCCATAACCTCTCAGAAAGGGTAGGATTTTTGAAGTTCCCTAGCATTACAAAGTTTTGGAATTTTTCTCTTCCTTTTCTTTCTAATAACTCGTTCATTCGTGCAGAGACGGAGAGATCGGATTAACGAGAAAATGAGAGCATTGCAAGAGCTTATACCTCATTCTAACAAGGTGAATTTACTTTCTTACAACCCCTTTAATTGTTTCTTAATTCTCATCTAATTATAAATATTTTTGAATGAGTTGGTTCTTAATTTTTCAGACAGATAAAGCATCAATGTTAGATGAGGCAATTGAATACTTGAAGTCACTTCAGATGCAACTTCAGGTACAACGTCCCCTCATAAAACCGAAACTGGTCCTATATTGTTTGTAGCTCAAGATACTAACAGTTTTTCTTGTTGATTCAGGTAATGTGGATGGGAAGCGGGATGACACCAATGATGTTTCCGGGCATGCAGCGCTTTATTTCCCAAATGGGAATGGGACCGCCGGCCTTGCCTGCTATGCACAATCAGGTGGATTTACCTAGGCACCCGCTTGTTGATCAGTGCATGAATGTGGCTCCAGCAGCAAACCAGACTGTGATGTGCCAAGCGCCGGTCTTGAATCCCGTTGATTACCACAACCAGATGCAAAATCCCTCTTTTCAGGAGCAATACGCTCGTTTCATGAACTTCCATCACATGCAGACTATGTCTCAGGTTTGTGTTCTTAGTCTTGAGTAAATTATTTGTCATCTGCTTCTTGTTAGACACGAATATTTGTTGTCGTTAATTATCCAAACGATTTTCATTTCTGTCATATCGAAATTTTCGTGTAGCCGATGAATATGTTCAGATTTGGCTCCCAACCTGTACAACAGAATCAGATGATGGCACCAAATGGTCTCAGCAGTGGACCTTTCGGTGGAGGAGCTGCAACTGCCGACCCTTTAAGTGGAAGAATGAGTAAGTCACTTAAAAGCACATATCTTATAATAATCACTTTTTTTTTTTAACAAGAAGCATGCATAACTTTTTTGAAACTCAGAAGGAATAATTCGTGTAAAGAAATCTGTGAACTAGTAAGTGGATTCCTATATGTTTAAATGGCTGTCAAAATCAGGGGCTGTGTGATGAATTTGGGTTGAATTCTTTGACTTCATTTCCCACCTTATCTTCATTACCATCTCTCAAGAAAGTGAATGGTCACAGACTTCTTACTTTTCTCTAAAGGGTCTTGTTGTGCAGTACAGTGGCTCATATCCGTTCAAGAATGTAAGAATCTCACGCCGGACAATTGACAAAATAAAGTACAATATATAATTAATGGTTCCATCATTAATTGTACCAAGACCTTGTATAAATTTTTTTTTACACCTGTTGGCTCGTCTCTCTGAAAATTTGACAGTATCATTTGCTTGGTATAGACCATTAGTTCTTCTTTCCATATCTTACAGTGATTTGAACTCTTCTTCTGGCTCTTCTTTTTTATTGATAATATGTTAAAAACAGTTTTGTTTGGTTGAATCATTGATGCCATAAGTGTCACTTTCATACTAATTTCAATCGACACACTTCTTTTTTCTGATGTTAACTTCTTTTTTCTGATGTTAACAGGTTAACGAGAAAGGATGCATATGCTTATCTCATCTCTATATATGGTCCCCCCCAGCTGGCTTATTTAACAAGATCGTATAATTGAAGGTGGCATAAGTTTTTGAATATTTGGACATTTTTTTCGCTCACGCTGATCGCATGATCTTACCGCGTAGATGATTTGAAGAGTCACTTCTCGTACTTATATACCGACGACCAACTACTGCAAGAGTTCAAACAGCTCAATCTGGCGTTGAACTGGTTCCAAAACCCTACAAGCGGACATAAGACTAGTTGTGTAGCTTTCTGAATTGAGTTTTTTACTCTTGAGAAAAAACCAAGATAGTATTTCATGCCCCATAAAAATGTATAAAACACAGGCACAATATTGCTGCTCATTGATGTTCCTTTTGTAAAAGGATGCCTTAATTTTTTAATGGAAACTGATATATGTTTCCTCAAGTGTTTTCTTTGTTTGCACCTTTATGCTTATGTTTGCCCGTGAGGAACTTATGTCTGTCACTGCAGATATATGGAGGAATTTGAAAACACAAATGAATAAAAAAATAAAGTTGAATCACATAAGCTTTTCTTTTCTTACCTTTAAAATAAATAATTTTTTTTGGTAAATTTAGTTTATAAATGTTGTATTTACAGTTCAAAACGTGTTATGATATGTTTCAAAAGATTTGTTGCTCGGTTGATAAAGAGCATTCAACATGTGTTCTACATTTGCACCCAAAATATTGAGTTCGATTAGGTCTTATGAATTATTGCCTGTTGTTTTCAACGTTGAGCATATAGTCTTTCCCAAGCTTTATATTTCTTGTTCTCTAAGTCAAGCTGAAATTAATTGAAAGTAAGTAGTGGTTTTGGAATCAAAAGCCAACTACTTCCTGCTGATATGGGATACCCTTTTATCTGTAAACTTCCATGTTACATAGTCATAAGACTCCAGGTTCATGCACATGGCTTGCACTTTGCAGGACTTATCCTTTTATTGCATAATTTGACTTGGGATCCAAGTTAATTGCCTTTAACGTTTGAGAGATTTGAATTGGACACTTGTCATAGAGCTTGTGCTTTTGCATTTTTAGCATTTTGGTTTCAAGTCAACAACTACCACAAAGTTACTGTCTCCTTAGAGTGATGGCCAGAAATGCTAAGGGCAGTCACTTGCATGCAAGTGGGCAACTTCTAGCTAGTTGTTGATGTAATGTGGGTTCAACATGCATCAACAACCAGTCAATCAATATGCGACTAATCTAGACTCAACTCTATATTAGTTTCTAATCAACTACACTATGTATCTAAAAATCGTTAGGCGGTAATCGGGAGCATAGGGTTTTTTTTATTTAATTATATTTATAATATAACATGTAAATAAGCACCCTACTTATACTTAAAAGGATTCCTAGGCATTTCTATATCAACAATTTTGTGCCTTCTTGAAATCGAAGATTCTAGATGGTTGTGGAGAAGGTGAGGAAGAAACTGGAGCAAGAAACCGAGACAATTCTAAACCGTAATCACTTTATTTTAAATATTTTAAAAATAAAAAATAAAAAAAAAACTCATCAAACTGCCCAGCCTAATAGAGGCCGATGGTCAAATGTCTAGAACTTTCTTAGGTCGGTTTTTATGACATTACTACAAAGGTAGTATATGTTTAGTATTTTGGCAAGATATGTTAAGTCAAATCGCGTACTTAGTGAACAACAACTATCAGATTATTTATACTTGAGCCTCATGACATGCATCGAGGGCCGATAAACGTACGTTTTGGCACCCCAAGTTTCTTATATGTGGTGGGTTCACTTTGGCTCATGCATTGCCATTCGCCACTTGCACTCAGCAATGGGACGTACATCTGCAGCGTAAATGCCTAGTAGGATTTCAGGATTAGGGTTTAGATACTTGAACTAGCTAGTGCAGTTCTAGTTAAAAGTACAATGTTATATAACAATGACTAAATTACATGGACGTGCATGATTGACGTTTGTCTCCCATCATCATTTTATAAACTATAAAATAATTGATCAAATTCTCATTCCCCTTTCCAGCAAGAAGGATTTCTGCTTTCTCCGACATGCATGCGATATCATTATATTCTACCAAGTGGGTGGGGTTCGTTGTCATCTTTCCAAGTTCCTAAAAAACTCACTAGAAGGAATAGGAAACTGAGAACTAACGTACACTAATCATAGTGTACTTAACACTAATCATGGTAAAACTATACGCAGTACATTCATTGATCGCATTTTGCGTAAAAAGTAAACTTGCGTAAAAATCCCTTATATGAGCCGGTTTTATCTTCACAAAAAGTATAATTAGCAATATGACGCAGTACATGTAAACATTAACTACTATAGTTTTAAGAGTTTTTAATATGCAACAGTTTATAATATCACCAAGGATCCTTCGGATCCTTTTTGTGGGGATCCGGGGAATCAATCAATCTTGTTCGTTCATCGTACATCGTATGGTTAAAAATCATTTTAAAATTTAAATTTAAAATTAAATATAAATAATACCTAACGAATATTAACCGCACGATATACGATAAACGGACAAAATTAATTGATCCCCGATCCCCGCAAAGAGGATCCGAAGAGGATCCTTGTCATTATAATGTCATCTGTGACCTTTATATTTTTTTTACTGCACATCTTACACAACATCATCGTGTTTATTTCATACTTGACCGAAAAAAAATATCATGGATGTTCATGTCGTACACGAGAATTTAGTACGATTTTTCAACAGAGAAATTTTGTTCTCACTTCCCCAAGTTGTACCCTATTTTATGTCTTTTGGGATGAGGGTTTCGGGGTGGTCCTTTGGTCATGTCAGATTCCCATTGTTGTACTTCAAATGCAAATAGCGATAATGCCCTCACCACCACCACAACCACCGTCATCATATCATGACTACTATTGCCTCCCAACTGTTACATATTGCCGATGGGGGCCCCACCAGAAGATCTAGCCATATAAACAGATAACCACAAGGGATGATCCAGGAACAATTTGAAGAAGTAGTGGCAAAGGGCAGCTCTCTCTTTTTTACTAATATTGCCTCTCCAGCTCAGTCGTCCCCACTGCATATCTTTTTCTTGATGTTGGAAAGGTGGACGAAGACTGATCGGCATCGCTGAATGGTCCCATTTCTAGCCCGGCCAACTTTCACGAACATCTTCTTTTTCTCGGCTTCTGTCTTGTCCACAAGTTGGATCGACAAAAAAATTGATATCCAGTCATGTTCATGGCATTAATCATCACCATCGTTGTACAACACTTTAAAGATTTTAACAACCAGGTTTAGATCGTTATGAATCAATTTTTTCCCTCTCAATCATTGGTGTTCTTTACCACCTAATCTTTGGTTGATGACAAATAAAGTTTTCTGTTTGTTTAATTAATTAAGATTACTATTTCAGTATATTTGAATAGTTATATGTGGACATCTATTTTTTTACCTACGATCTATGATATAATTTATATAATCACAAAAAGTAATGCCATGGAATCCATTGCTCAAATAGCTGGTCAGTAAATTTTGTTTATGACATAGAACAAATAACTGAAAGGACTGAAGAGAAGCTCTTGAAAACACAAAATCCAACATTTGCATAGTTGGAATCCGAGCTCTAACTTGGGCAAGATAATACATTGTTTCAAATAGAACCGCAAGAAGAGTCAAACTAAATGTTTTGTTGTGACGGAATTTATATCATTTACTAGGTCAAAACTTTAATTTAAGTTTTGAGGATAATTTTTTTAATTTGTTTTTTTTTTCGTATTTTGTTTTCAATTTTTTTCTTGTCAAAGGTAATGAAACATTCATAAACAAAGTCCCAATGGATAGATTGAAAGGGTTTCAATACACCAAAAAACAAAAAAAAAAATCCTCCATAGGGGGCTCAAAGGTAGCTAGTAGAGAAAATCCTAGAAGCCTAGGTGAGGGATGACTTGTCGCAACTGCTTGAAACCAAAAGCGGCCGACAATCCACAAAGCCAATTCCGCACCACTAACTAACAATTGTTCACCTCTACGTCATACCATATACATACCTTCAAAAGTCCCAAATAATATACGATCTAAACCACCTAACAACAACATCAAAATACCCAAAACTAAACTAAAAATTATCACCAATAGCGATGCTAGGGTTTGAAGTAGCTGTAGAAGCAACTTTAGATTTGCAAGAAATGTTATCTTAGTGTAATCAATCAAGCAATCTTAATGTTCCTCTTATATTTCCTAGTGGATTTCAGAGCTTTTAGTATTAACAAACTTATCGTTTGGTTCACATTGTTTGTTGTGCGGCATCATATTCTACTGTTTTCAGACGGAGGTCTTTAAAGGCACTGTAAAAACATCATCCTACATTCTAAATAATCTAAACATATAGAGATATAAGTGAAGAAAAAAAAACACTTGAGGGGGATTGCATAATAATTGTTTTGGAGTTCCTTTACCATCACCCTTTCTGCAATAGTAATTGTTTTGCTTATCGTTTCACCCTTTGAGTAAATTATTGTATGTTATTAGAGCATTATCATGGTGTTATTAATCTAGATATCATAACGTGAGGTGAGGGAAGGGTTTATACAATCGAATATAGTGATGGTACACTAAAAATACACATGTCATTATATAAATAGTTACATTACGTAACTGTGTTAAATCGTCTAAAAATAAACATATTTGGGTTTTTGTGTTCGGTTTTAAAAATGGCAAACCCCATACTGGGCCTGCATAAGAAGGTGCTCAACTCATCTTGCACATAAAGTACTAGTACAATAAAATTGTGTCGATGGTGGAGTAGCTTAAGAATCTTTGAAAACTGCCGTCTTAATTTGATTACATGGCTTTTATTTAACTATTTTTTCAGCAAGGTAATATTATATGGGTTCCTTAATCATATGAATTAGTAGTTAAGTGTTTTTTTTTTAAATTTTTTTTATGAGAGAGATAGAATAGTAGTTAACTTGCAAATGACCCTTCTACCGTAATGATGAAAAGGTATTATGTTCTTGCATTTCGACGTAAGTTCGAAACTCATATGTTCCCTAATCTAACATCTAACCACTAATGCTATTGTCTATTAAAAAAGAAAAATAGTATTTAACTTCCTTTGGATAATTTCTAATGCACTTTTTTTCCCAAAGATTTACTGATGTTACCTTGGATCAAGGTCTCTAGAATCATTGTTGGTGTGGCTAGCCCAGCCAATTGGACTGAGCCTAAGTCCACTTCGGATGCCACATTGAAAGCCTAGGGGAGACTCGGACAGCCCATTAATTTGTTCAATGGTATCAATTTGGTCCCTGAATTAATATTCAAGTAAAAATTAAGTTTTTAAACAATTTGTAAGTTCATAATCTCATTAAAAGCGACTAATTTCATTCCTACCATAAGGTTTGAAGCTAGTATATTCAATTTTCTGCCGTTTTAAGTCACGTTATTTGCAATTGATGAACTCTAGAATAGATTGTGAATTTTAAAGGAGTTTAAGAACATATTTGTTACATGTATGCAACATTAGGGCTGCGTTTGGTATGTGGGAAAAGGGTGAGAATGGAAAATTGTTACCTTTCTCATGTTTGGCAAGTCCAGGCTTGGGAAATTTATTTCCTGACCCTTGGGAAAATAGAGGGGGAAATGAAACCTTTCATCCACCTTGTTTTTTTTTCTTTCTCGGATTGTGAAATAACTTTATCTACCGGGAGGTAGTGTGGAACCATATCTATCAGGAGGCAAATTTTGGTGCGGATGCCTTAGCTTACCTGGGTCTTTTGATTAAGACTTCTCACATTTGGGATCACTGTTTACCCTCTATTGCTCTTCATGCTTTTAATTTTGACCGTACTGGAAACGGGTGTTCTTATGGTTTTTCCCTTTAATGAATATTTTGTTGATAAAAAAAAAACAATAATATTATTAAAGAGGAAAGAAGAATTTGAAATTGTTATAATAATTTGAGAGATGAGAAAGTTACGAACCAAGGATTTATTCAAGAGAATCCAAGGCAAGCATTAGTCACTGGTTTCATTTTCCTTACTTATGGAAATCCAAGGCAAGCATTAATTAGTGTTTTCTATGACAAAATGCCCTTAACAACAATTGCAAAATCCAAAATGTTTGCTAGTTGCATGTTGCGCATGCAATATTTATTTATTTATTTTACTAGTTGCATGTTGTGTAATAATGTAGTTTAAATTCGTTTTTAACGAGAATTAAATTTAAGATCTTATATTTACAAGTGAAGATAAATATTATTAAACCGTAGTGCTAAGTGGCTGCGTATGCAATATTTTAGTTCTATAATTTCTTATAATTGATTTTTTTAGGGGTAACAGTATGCAATTTTTGTTTGTTTAAATCTCATCAAGAGCTGTTGACTCTAAAAGGGAGAGCTTTGCATGTTTCGAAATTTATCAACGACTCCTTTTTCTTTTCTTTTTTTTTTTTTGCAAAAACAGGAAATTTCATTAACATCAGGGCAAATACAAGATTTGGAATTACAATACAAACCCAACAGAGGAGGGTCTTGCAAATAACAGAATAAAAAAGCAACATAAAATCCACCGATCAGACAAATATCTAAGCAACGCACTTGGAGCTTGACAGCAAAGAGGTTCGACACCTTGACCACCAGACAAATGTACATTTGTTTACAACAGCAAACTATTTTTGTTTTTTAAATGCAACCAGCAAACTATTAATCCAACAAACAAATGTACATTCATTTACTTAAAAAAAGAAATATTAAACAAATTTTGCATTATTACTAGTTTTCAGGGTACTATTGGAATACTACACATGTTTTGCTTCCAGTCCATGAATTATCCAAACATAGGAAAGGAAATAAAATGGTATATTTCCTAGTTATTTAAGTTCCCAGCATTACCAAACATAGGAAATGAAACCATTCTCTAGGAAAAAGCATGGGAATTAATTTCCCATGAATTCATTTCCGTGTACCATATGCAGCCTAAGTGTTTGTGGACCTAAGAATGGTGGCATTACCTCCTAAAAGTGTCATGTAAAGTCACATGACTTAAATTAAAGGGAAATCAGATTGAATAGCTTTGAATTTTATAGTGGGAGCTAAATTGACAATTTTTAATGAGTTTAAGAACTTATTTTTCCAAAACAATAGTTTAAAGACCTAATTTTTACTCGAATAATAATTCAGGAACCATTTACTCTATTTTATCCGTCTTGGATTTTTACCATTCAGCTTTAACAAAAAGCATGTAGTTTTAGTGGTTAAAAGCTTATGTATCCGAAGTTGAAGATTCGATTTCTCATTCTCTCGTTATAGCTTGTAAAAAAATGTGCTCATAGAGAATATAAGGGGAACCATGAGATTTTGAGAATCATGCACAAAACTTATACTAATTAAAGAAACCACAGAGACCGTTTAATGCTGGGGCCTTTCATATACTTGTGCCCAAGGCTTGTTTGGACATTTTGTGAATATTTTTCTTTCCTGAACAAATATGCCAAATAGAGAACGCTTGAGTGGGTTTCAAACTCATACGTCTTCACCATTATATTATCACACGTAGTGTTATCAGTGTACCAACATTATCTTTTAAGCACGCAAAAAAATTTCTCCATCGTAATAGCATTGGGTGTCAGTCGTGTTATTTTTGTGATTGTAATTTAGCATCTGACAGTTATCATACCCTTCAGATTGTTCTTCCCTGAGGAAGAATCCTAAGAACTTTAGCTTGCATGTTAAAAAGTTCTTCTGGAGGCATTTCAAGTTTCAACTACCATTAACTAAGAGGGTGCTTACAAAAGAGGTTGCCTTATTATCTGACCCCATCGATAATTGCTCCACGCACGTACGTAGGGCATATTATAAGGGTAGAGTACGTGCAGGTAACATGCATGTGATGTGGGTCATGAACATTTAATTCCACGTTTTTCTTCATCTTGTGAGAATGAAAACTA
>JAOTRO020188822.1:0-10713 GCA_028566515.2 Pyracantha coccinea | reverse complement strand
TAAAAGCCTTTGAATTTTGTAGAAGAAAACCTCCTCCTATGATCCTTTAGTTCCTTAGCTTCTGGCAAGAGCGTGCTGATAACGTGTTGTAGGCCTATTTGACTTAACTGTATTTAGGACTAGAAAGGGAGAGAGGTCGGCGGCAAGAGAGAAGAGAGAGATTATTTAATTGTGAGGTGTATGTTGTATAATCCCATTGTGCCTTTATTTATAGTAGTAGGGTAGATTAAATCCTTACCCTAATAGAATTACAACTTTAATAGGATAATATCTACTAAAGAAAATATCCCAAGATATCCCTAGATACACTATGATTTACACAATCACATTCCTATTCTAAAAATGACTGCAACATACATGTATAATTTGGTAGTTTTCATAGAAATGGATTAAAATGTTTGATACGAACATGTGACAAAAATACGACCTTTCGTGGATTGACAAAATACAATCTTTGTGTCAAGGTATAGTTCTTTGCTTTAAGGGGTATTCACTTTTTGTGCAGGTGGTCTTTGGAATCGCTCGGATTTGGGTGGTTGTGTGGAGTTCCGGTAGCCATTAGTGGAGGTCTTATTTGGTGAGCAGTTGATGAAGGAAGCAGTAGGAATGAGGGAGACGACGTGTGGCCTTGTGCCAGTTATTAGTGTAAGAAAATATTAGTATTTTATGGTTATTTGATTGTTTCGGCTTGCTTGTTAGTTTAGGCTTAGCCTATTGGAATTTTTTTTCTCTAGGTTTTGCTCTATAAATATAGCTTATAGTTTAGTGTGAATAATAAGTTAATTACAATGTAGCCTCGACTATTTGGTAGTGTTTGATATCAATAATATTTTTAGTTTTATAATCTTTTTGTTCGTTCATCGTGGTATGGGCATTCTGATATTCAAGTATTAGTATAAACTGTACAGTTGGGTAGTTGAGGCGAATTGGATTTGTTTTTTCATTTCCCTTTCCAAAAAGTTGGCCATTGAGATTTCTTATGAAATCCGCTGCAAAATGTGTTTGCACTGGCAGTTAAATTGATTTGGGCCATTTAAACCGAGACACACCATTCACTTTTTGGGCTAAAATAAAACTTAGGCCTGTTATGGGGTTATCTAATTTTATCTCATCAAGGGCGTGCGACACCGGCTCCACCAACAACGAAGCCTAGCTCGGGACCAACGTGTGACAACCATTTAGGAGCTCGGGCTCATATGTTCCCGAAGTGAGAACTCCACGTAAGCGACGAAGCCCAAAAACAGAGACAAAGGCATCAAAGCTGACCTTTGAGAAATTAAATTTCTACGATTACAAATTGGGAAATTTTATTCAGACCCATTGATCCTCTTTTTACACCCAACTTATCTTTTTTTTTGTCTTGAAATTCCAAAAGTGTCCAACAATTCTCTTTTTACACCCATAATGAAAAAGAACAAAAAAATAAAAAATAAAATTACAACACTAAGAAATTCCGGTCACCCCATCTCTCCAAACCCCAACCATCCCCAATTTCTACCCGTCCCTAACCCCCCACCACCACCCCTCCTACCACCCACAATGAAAACCCCAAAGATTTTAGCCATCACTCACTCTAACTTGTCGTTCAAGGACTGGACAATGAAAACCCCTTGAGTCGTTCTATGTTCGGATCTTTATGCTGCGCCAACACATGATTCACCCATTTGACGTATCTAAAGTTTAGCTGGGATCAAAGTTGAGAGTTATGATAAACGCCTAGAGATACCACCATCACCTAGAAAGAATACTTGTAGCTATTGCATGCTTGACACAGTTACGTACTTAATTCTTTGTCATTTCATATTGTTAGCTTTGCTAATGGATCAGGTTTTCTGTTTTCAAAGTAACTGCTTGATTGTTATTGGAAAAAAAAAATCATCAATACATTAAACTTTGAATTTCAATATGGATGAGTATTTTGCTTGCCTTCATGTTCAATAGATTGAAGCCTACCCGAAAACAACAGCTGTGCTTGTTCGTAACCATGGGATCTATGTCTGGGGAGACTCGTGGATCAATGCTAAGACTCAGGTGATGCTTATGATGCTAATGGTTTGGCAGTCAGTGTAATTGTCAAAGCTTATGTTAACTGTTGATACAGATGGCTAACATATGGATCTGGAAGTATGGAGCCTTCAATCCTCTTTAGTGGACATTAGGGAATATGGCAGCGGGCGGTTGGGGAAGTGTAGAAATTGGGAGTGGTTGGGATTTGGAGAGATAGAATGGCCAGAGTTTCTTAGTGCTTGAATTTTATTTTTATTTTTTGTTCCTTTGCATTTTGGGTGTAAAGAGAGAATTATTGGACACATTCGGAATTTCAAAATAAAAAATAATAAGTTGGGTGTAGAAAGAAGATAAATGGGTCTAAATAAAATTTCTCTTACAAATTTCAGAAGATTCTTAAATCAAACCCTCAAATGCTCTTCAGCAAAAACACAAAGCTCTTCAGATCAACTCAAAGCTTTCTTTAAAGCATCTCTGTTTAAGATCCGTGAGATCTAAAACACTTACGTACAATTCTACTACCCCGTAGAATGATTTGGTTCAGATCATTCCAACCACCCCTGATCACCTCTCTGAGGTAATGTTTCCTTCCTAGTCCAATTCGATATCACTTATATTGCTAGGTTCTCCTAGCATTATCCTGCCTTCTATGACTTGGATCTTTCTAGTTTTATTGCTTCCTTTACTTTAAACTTTAACATACTTTCCAGTTCTGTGAAGTGGCTCATCAGTCCACAATTTTCTTTCCTAAACGTTAGTAATCTTGCTTCGATCATGAAATGATTACACTCGGTTTCTTTGCTTTCATTTCTCTTTCCTTTACGTTTTTAGGGAAACAAATCACATTAGATTTCAAGTGAGTATTAAAAAATAACCTAACCAAACCAGTGTGGCTAAGTCATTTTGATTAAGGAGTCAGATGTAAGTGCAAATCCTACGTATCACTAAGCAGTCATGGACTATAGGCAGTCTCCAACAGTGACAAGCATGTTCTTATACTTATACTCAAATCATGTTTTGGTACTGAGAACGAAAGTAACGATCAAAACAAATCACGTGTTGCCCTAAATCGAATTCTATCTAATTTTTTTACTCAAACATTCAATAGTAAATTTCAATCACGTACCCTAAATTATGAATGATCCCTAATTTCTTATAAAGTCATCCCGTAACACTGAGAGTGAAAGAAACACTCAAAGCAAATCACATGTGAACCTAAATTCCATTTGATTTTTTACACCAACATTATTCACTAGTAAAATTCAATTACTTACCCTAAATTATGAATGAGATATTGCCATTGGTGCGCGGAGTGCTAACTTTTAATGACTTGTAATGATTTATTTGGTATTACATTCTAAATGTGAATATAATAAACAAATCCTTCAAAGTCCATAGCAGACCTCTATTCTATATTGCTTCATATTCCATCCTATACAAAAGGATCGCATTGCCAAAAAACAAAAAACAAAAATTGAGAGATAATTGACTATCAAAAGCAGACTTTATTCTATCCTATAAGATATAAAGATTATGAGGAATATTAACTTTCTCAACGCAGTGGGACGCGGCCTGCTGCAGCATGAAATGATCATATTAATTAGATGTGTGTGGCCATTTGCAGGCCATAATTACAACTTTGATTATCTCAATTAGCGATTTAATTACTTGCTTCAATTAATTTAGCCAATCAGCCATGAGCATCTGCATCACTCTTTTGAAGTGGCTGTCAATTTGTCACACACCAAAAAGAAAAGCAAGTCCAATATATATGTAGATGGTAACTTTTTACAGAACCCTAGCATGTCCAAATCCAATATATTTGTGAGCAAAGCATGCAGTTGCTATTTTGCGCACAAGATTCAGGCGCACGTTAGCGTCTCCACCAGAAGAAAATAGAAAATTGATGGTCATGAAAAGCAAAAGAAGCTTATAAGGCATTGCGAACTCAGATTTTATTCCCAAAACTGTTTTTTTTTTTGGTCGAATCCAAAACTGCTGTGTATAGCGTTTTAAAGAGTGGGGGTATCTAAGTATCTTTGCTTTGCTCTTCTTCATTGAGCACTCGTATGAATAATATAATCCTTTAGATCTCAACTGAGATTTTCATCAGCCATGGTTATTCATTTGGGTGGTTGTGTTGAAGAGGTCTCTGGATTGGGTTTTTGCCCTAAATTAAGAGCTCCCTCATTTGAGTCGAGCATGCATGCTACATGGCACCTCTACTTACACACATATAACAACGAAGTGATTGCTTTGCCAAAAGACACGTGATATTTTAGTTGGTTTCATCATATCTTGGAGATCAATGATTTCATGCTACAACCTAGCCTACGTAAAATCACGAAATCCTAAACCCTAAACCATAACCCCTAAGGAGGAACAATACAAGGACAGTGTTGCATCATACCAAAGTTCTCTTTATGTCATTCTCAGAATTCTGCCAAGATAAGAATTCTCCCAAAATATGTTGTTTATTTAGATAAAGAGAAGTTCCGTACACTTAAGAGGTGCGCATCTTTGACATATGTAACCCTAGCTTCCGCATGCATACATTCAAGCTCTTCGCAATTCCTGGTCTGACTTGACTAACGCAGAGAGTTCTTGAGAGACAGAACTTACTGGTGTCTCATACAACGTTAACACAAGAGATGTTGTATGTTGTGTTTTTTCAAAGAGATTAAATGGATAATTTGCACTGGTGATTTTCTCTATCACTGAAAAATGTAGCTGTGTTTTTTATGAATTAGTTTCTGAAAGGAAACAAATTTAAACGATTAATCAAGTTTGCATTCTACAGATCAATCATATGTATTGTATTCTTGATGCTTTTCATTTTGTAAGTAGATAGAAAGTTAGCCGATAACCGGGATTAATATTTAGTATTGTTGTTGTTTATTTTAAATATATTACAAATTATCGGTGACAACGGAGGGAAGGATTGTTTATTTTTTAAAATAAAATTACAGAATCATGAAAAATGTGGCCATGATTAGAACCGCACATAAGAGGGAAGGAAGGAGGTGGTGAACCATGTTAAGTAGGTTAATTAGAAGTTTAGTTTGGTATGTAGACTTTGAGTCATGGTTAGGAGGTGAACATTTTGACACTTCTTCTAACTTAATAAGGTAGCTTTTAGTGTATGTTAAGTGAGGGACGTTAAGTCCCATGGTATTGAGGCCAAGTTTTTTTTTTTTTTTTTTTTTTCTTTTTCTTTCGGTTGGTCATATAAGATTGAAGCCTGGTTAATAAGAAACTGATCACAAAATGTTAGAGAAATCGTAAATGCACCATGAACATGAGCATTAGAAGAAATGTGAGAGATGTTTTCAAATGACTATTCATTTGCTTTCATCCCTTCTAATGTTTTGTAGTGTGTTTATTCCTCATTTAATTTAAACCTCTTTGAGTTTTGAAAGAATCTCAACCAAGCACGCCCTTAGAATTTTAAGCACTTCAAGATGGTTAGACCATCTCCAAAGGAGATGTCAAATCCTAAGTGGAATTCCATGTAATCAAATTTGAAGGTAGGAGTGAGCTCCAACCGATATGTCAATCCACATATGAAAAGTCATATGTCAATCCACATATGAAAAGTCATATGTCAATCCACATATGAAAAGTCACATGTCAATCCACATATGAAAAGTCATATGTCAATCCACATAGGATTTGACACACCCTGACTAAAATCGAGGCATGCTGGCTGTCACGTGAGGTGACGTAACCATGTGCACAGTGCGGAAGCATTAAGGTAATGAGAAATACGAATAATAATAAATAAATAAATAAAAATGAATTCAATGAGTGTTAACACACACAATCAGAGCTTAGTAGTCTAGGTGCAGTCGAACATAAGGAGTATTTAAAATAGTTATCACCTGAAGGTGGTCCTACATGGGTGATGTCTGTCAGAATCACTACTGTAACCTCGGATGCCACCAACAAAGCTACCCAATACCTGGAGGGCTGCAAAACAAAAGCGTCAGTGGGCAAAAACAAAGTCTTTTCGAAAATCATTTCAAAACAATCTTTATAACCCCTCGCCGTAAAACCTATATACTTTCCCAGAAAATAGTATAAACATATACTTATCTCATCTGAAAATCATCATCAATATATATATATATATATGCCAATGAATCAAACATATGACATGCCATGCCATTAATTCATCAGGTAAGTGCATCAAGTGAAATAAACTCATCATAGATAATAACATGTCCACTGTGTGATCAGCACGGCTGGAACTATAGCTCATAATCAATCTAGCCGAATCCACCTCGCGTGGCCTATACGGCAATATACCATGCACACGAGTCGAACCCACTCAAGGTGGTCTATACGACAGGACTACGTGTAATATAGTACGCTCTAGTGCTACAATCACGTGAAGACTATGCGAATGATCGCGGGTCATCTACGAGTCGAGCCCACTGAAAGTGGTCTATACGAAAGGACTATGCACCTAACTTGGATCCAATATGAGCGTGTGGTGCGGGAGGTGAACATCACGTGAAAGACTAGCCCCTAACTTTGGGTGGGAGCACTAACACCGGGGTGCAGGTTAATGAGCTCTCGATGCATCTCATCATTCTCTTCATAACTCAACTTTTATTTAAACACACAGAATCTTACCTGATTCTAACTTGAGCGTCCACAGCACCAACAATCATGCCCATACAATTTCGTGATGCATAACCATCTCATGATGCATAACCATCGCATGATGCATAACCATATCATGATGCATAATCTGCGATATATAAATATTGGTATGGCATTTCATTTATAAAAGCATTTAAAATGCACTTTCTGGGAAAAACACATGCAATACATAGGTATATACGGAAAACAACTGCCCACTCACCTGGAGTCCGCGCTACGACTCTCTAACGTAAACATTGAGGCGTCCCAAAACGTTCGGCGCCTAAAACAATTATTGGTTTGGATTGAAACTCTGTGTTGATAAGCTTAAGAATAGAACTCGTGCAAGGATTTGGTCTTGTATTCCTTGTAGGATTATAGAGTAATCCAGATTTTGTAAGTTCTTTCTTGTGCTAATGTCGTTTAGTAGATTGTCTCCTATACTGATTCTAATAGGAGAATCAGTTGGGGACATTCAATACACACACACATACACACACACACACACACACACACACACACACACACACACACACACACACACACACACATATATATATATGAACATCAGCCACTGCTCTTGCAATATCTTTGCTTATCTCGTTCCAAAGACCTATTATTTGGAGAGCAGTTGTGTTTTGCTAAAGAGGAGAAGGTTAATAGTTCCAAAGCTGCAATGGCTTTTTCTTCTGCATCGAATTCTGCAGGTATGTTTTCTTCTTGTCCTTGCACTACAATATTGTTCTTGTGCTTCGTGATTTAATAAAATATCTACGATCTACGGTCTGTGTTAAGTATATGTCTTACATGCCCTCCTTTTAAGCAATGTGTATTCAACGTATATTAGGTCTACTAAATCCATAATTCCTTGCTTGCTTATTATTCCATACATCTAACAAATGGATTTGATAAACTCTCACACTTCAAATTCTTACATGTATACCAAGAACTACAATTCTGTCAACGGTGAATGATCGATCTATCCTATTCAGCGATGTGATCAATGTCACTCATTCTCCACTGCTTATAAATAGAACCAAAGGCCTTCATGCTCAGGACCGTCGTCAAATTTAGTCTTACAATTAAACAAAACTGTGAGTGATACTTCAATCAGGGCAACTAGCTATACACAACGCAAAATGTGCACACCTTAAACAGAAATCGCTTACGACGTGCATTAAAAATGAATTGTTTATGGTTTACGTGCCATAATTCTTAAGCCGTTAAAATGGTTCTTGCAGTATGTATATCCATTAGAATTTAAGCAACAACCATGGAAAGATAATTGTTACATTTACACTAGGTATGATCATTTAAGAGTGCATGATGACTTTTTTTTAGTGCTTATAACAAGGGAACTTTAGGGTTTATAACAATTCCTCCAGTTAAACTTTACTTTACAGTCATAAATTAAGAAAATACAAAATGGAATACTAGATTCTAGAATAAGCTTAAATGATTAGAAGTTGATAAAATAAAATCTATAAAAACTATACATACTAAACCTGTTCACTAGGTATGAATGCACATTCTTATAGAGATATGATTGGGCATCCGGGTTATTATTTCACTAAACCACACAAATTTACCTCAAAAAAAAGCCTACACAAATTGAATTGAAGCATAAAATGGAAGCACCCTTCAGTGAATTGAAGTCATAGCCGATTTACTAAAGAATATATACCTGCAATTCTTTACTCTTCAATAAAGTTACAAAACTATATTAATTTCCTTCTAAATCACCTCTTTACGTCATGAGTTAGTCTGTGAGCAACCATATATTAAAGTAAAAAGTTTAACCTCAAATACTTATCCTCATGTATAGGGAGAAGAGTTATCAACTAGAGTTATTCATAAGTAACTGTTTGGGTTAATATTCGGACTTTGGACTTAAAGGAAGGAAAGCCCAAAAGAACTAAAGTGAAGAGACTTGCCCGAGGCCCACCACCAAGCCCAGCCATCCATCTCAAGACAATATGATGGCTCATCATTAATGCAAAGGCTATATGCTTACAAAAGAAGTGACAACCGATGGAAATCAACCTACTCTCAGCCCAAAAACACTTTCTAATGCCAGAACATGTAAAAAATATGATAACTCACTAAAGTGCTTTTGGGCAAAGCCTGCAAACAGCCAAGACAAAATGCCTATAAAAAGGAAGACATGGCCCAGAGACGATGACACTCAACCATTCCAACCAACAAGCATACAAACTTTGCTCTCAAAATAGTTCGTACCTTACAAACCTCTTTTTAGCAATAGTTCCCTTAGAAAGACATCTGTTGTCTAATGTAAAAGCTTTGCTACCTTCCATAAAAGCTGTTGTATTGATTCCCTCGTGTAAACTTGTTTGCCATCCGCCTCCTCTCTTAGCACACAACCCTTTGTAACCATAAAAGAGAAGAGACCGCAGAACGTTCAACCTTGCCCGACTCTCTTTGTCTTGTCTTTCAATTAATAGATCTAGTATTAAGATGTATTCTCCAGTTTGTATTCAAGTCATTTCTAGTTATTTGATGATCAAAGGCTCCATTGGTACTCAGATCTGGTTCACTCAGTGGGTTTATTGTCATAAAAGACTAAACGAGAATCAAACCAATTACTTAGTCAGATCTGGACTTCCATCCTTTAAAGCATACAAGATAACGAACTAAAAGTCCTTGATCTCAAGGCAAAAAAAAAAAACTTAATGGACTTAATCCATCTACGACAATCCTTTGATAACAAGAAGTCAAAATAACTTGGAGCGCAAGTAATCGACTTAAACACACTTGTTCTACATCTACCATACTGAGATGGCAGTGGCACGCCTTAGCACTTAGTTAGTTTTGATTGCGAACCTCAAGGCCTACACCTAAGGCCTCACAAAGGCACCTTTAAGAACTAACTTTGTCCTCCTCCTGCAGCCTTTCAACAAGTAAGAGCCTGAAAACCAAACAAAGTGCCAACTCCTTGGGGAGCTGTGTGCTCGAGCCAACAACCCTCTCAAGCTAGATTCATGCCTAAACATAGTTTTGGCATGCTCAATGGGACCACAAGTCTTGTATGCCAATAACACGAAGGAAATAGCAGACCTTTAGGTGGAAAACAAAACAAAAACCACCCCAGTACATAACAAGATCAAACATGGCAAACCTCCCCGAAGATCTACAAGGACTTGCCATGACTGAAAGCCCGACTCTTTCTGAGAAATCAGGAGGAAAGGTTACAAATGAAGACATGCAGGCTACCATGGTAATTGTGTTAAGAAGGATGGAGAAAATCTCTCTAGAAACCAGAGGGAAGTAAGCAAACTCTGTTCCCTAATAAGGAATCTGCAAAGAAGGCTAGATCTGGAGTATTGTACCCCAGAAAATGATCCTACTAGAGGGATGATGAGATAAGCCAGCCCTGTGATGGAGCCTGTTATTCCTTTGTTTCTTGTGCTTCAGGAAAAGTGGAATAAGGGAAAGAACAAACAAGGATCTGGAATGGATCAGCCAGTGGTAAAGGAAATCAGAGAACCAGAGTTGCCTGACCCTTTCCTATTTTCGTTGGATAGTAAGGGGCAGTGCGGGCTAGAAATAAGGAAGTATGGAAAACCTCAACTAAATGGAAAATGTAGTGGGAAGGGAGAGCCCACAACTACAGACAAACCCCCTCCTTATAGGCGACCCACCAATGGCTAATAAGGAAAATGATGTTAAGTAGAGGCAGCCCGAGTCAAAGAAAGAAGCTTCATCAGGCAATGATTGTAGCCTGAAGTGGGGAGCTTCTTACACCCCACATAACAACGCAGCCAATCAGCAATTTAGAGATGAGTTGGCTGAGTGAAGAAGAATGGTAATGAGAAATGCTCAGCCACAAGCTTGCCAGCTGTTTAGGGTCACCTATCAGAAGCCCCACCCGGAGTTCATTAATGAGCAGAATCCATTTCCTCTTAACTTCAAGATGCCCCTATTCCTAACATTCAGCAGAGAAGATAACAATGTGTCCTCCAATGATCACATCTTCAAGTTCTCCAACCATTGTGTGGCATTTGAAGACAACCCCAACTACAAGTTGAGACTATTTGGGAA
>JAOTRO020188804.1:0-10714 GCA_028566515.2 Pyracantha coccinea | reverse complement strand
CAGAATAATTCAAGGCACGTTGACTAAAAAGTCAATTGTTAGTCAAAGTAGGCCCCATTAGGGTCAACAATCCTAGATTCTCAAATTTGGAAGATTTGAACGTTAGATTTTCATTCCACAAGTTTTCAAAGGTTTGATAATCAGTAAATAGCATACTGACAAAATTGAACGACGATCCAACGGTCCAAATTGTTGTTACTACGAAAATCGAGTAGCAGTACAATTATCCCAAAAATTTAATAATCAAAACATCACATCGAATCCCAACAAAACCTTGAATATGGGCTCAAGACATCGAGCATATTGTTTTGGCCAAAATCCATGTCACCCGAGTTTCTCACACGATGCCGTGAGGGGTGGTTTCCTGGGAATGGAAACTCAATTTTTCGACTAAGTTCAAATTTCACCTAATTTTACAAGCATGTAGAGCTCAACATGAGGAAAAACTTTTATATATGTGATGAAGTCCAAAAGTAGGTGGAAGACAGCAAATTTTGCCGACCTCAGTCGTCGTAATCTTCATGGCATCGATTTGCCTTCTGCGATGGTCTAACGAGGTTGGGACTAGTCGAGTTTTAATCTTGGGATAATTGGCTACTAAACCTAAGTGGTGGCGTCAGACGTCGTTTAGCCAATTAACTGAAAAATGAATAGGGACTACTAGAACCCGTTAAATTTTGTGGCCTCGCGCTGCCACGTGTGGTAGTCAATCGAAGTGATTTTTGGGTGAGTTTTGTAGAAGGAGGTGAAAGCTTCAAGTTGGTGGTGCTGGCATCGACTAATTTGTCGGAAATAGCCAGAATTTGTGTTAGAATATTAAAAGGGAAATGGGTCGGTAGGTCATGCCGGGCTAGGTTATGGGGTTCTGGGTTAACTTTCCTGATTTCGAAACTTTTCAAATTTGGCAGGTTCATAATTTCTAAAACAAGAAACTTACTATTATAGTAAGTGGAAAAAGGCCAAAATGCCCCTCACTTTCAATGCTCATAACTTATTTGTTTCAACTCCGATTCACGAACGGTTTATGCCTAATCGCTCGTAGAATCGATCTCTACCGTCTATTCTAAACCACCTCCAAACACTAAAGTAAAATTTAAAATGGCCAAAACATCCTTAAAATTGTTTTTCCCAAAACTGTAAAATAAATAAACAATAAATTTGGAGACAGGTTATCACATGCCTAACACCATAAGCTATTTATGATTTTGAGCTTATTCACAGCTACTTATGTAGGAAGCATTTCTACCTATAAACACTTTTACTAAAAGAGGTTTTAGTAGAAAAATGTTGAAATTTTTTTTAGAATTCGAAGTGCTTCTTGAAAAAATATTGAGTAAATTCAAACTTAGGCTAATTCCTAAAGTTAGGCTAAACCTTGAGTAAGGTCAAACTTATACGTGCTTTGGCAATCAACCTATTATGAAAATATGAGGGAGCTTTAATTGAGGGGTATTTTAAATAAGCTTTTTCGAGGGATTCATACCAAAACATTGTGATATTTGTCTTACATTTTCTACACATAATCATACTTGTTTAATCTTAATTTTAATCCACACACTTAATTCTCTTTGTTTTCACTTTCACCGAGTGTGATTTGTAATGAAAATGTTAGCATTAATTGATGACTGCTAAAACCAAGAATAATTTGGGCATCACATGATGGTTAATGTTGTTTATTAGATTAAGTAAGCACTTTTGACACATTATTGCCCCCCTTAAAAGTCATACAACAAAGACACACCAAACAAGAAATTATACAAAGAGAGACAGAGGGAGGACCACTCGACATCTGCAATATTTAATTACCCTTAATAATAATAATAAGATAAGAAATGTTAGGAGACTTTCTCAAAGTGAAACTCTTTATAAACTTTCTGCCGCTTTATAATTTAATGTCAATTTTTAGATCAATCTTATAAATCATTGTACAAAAAAACATGAGATTGTAGAGAGTTTATGAAGAGTCCCGCTTATAAAAGAATATCCCTAGCATTTCTCAAATAAGATTTGCCCCCCAAATGTTCATTAGCTGTCTTGATTAACCATAACCACCCAAATCTTAAAGGAAGCTTATTAAGCTATTGGGCATGATATCTACCACTTCATAAACCTTTCAAAATTATTGGAAAACCAACCCAAGATGGGCAATTCACATGAAATACCAGGAAGGGCCAAAACCAATCGAAGGGTGTTTTGGTCATAAAATGTATCTACGATTCAGAATTTCACATGGAAGGAAATAACTCTCATGAGACCACATGCTTGGGACCCCTAGCTAACATGTTGATACCTCCCTGTAAGCAGGGAAGTCAAATCTCTCCTTGACTAATCCAAACTCATTAGATTAATTGCCACTAATCTATGAGATAATCCTAATTTAAAGCTTCCTCAACCAAATGTTTTGTTTTTAATTTGGGAAGCAAAAGATCCCCTTCTCAAACGCAAAGATAATCACATGTATCTTGCAAAGTTCAGGATTTACCCTAGTCTATAAGCTAGAAAATAATACAAGACAAAGCATGAAAATAATTTAGAATTACAATCCCGACATCTGATATGTTATATGGTGAGATTATGAATCTAAGTTATATGTTTAATATAATGAATCGCCCAACTCATCAATCTCACAATGTAATATGTTAGACTATCTAAAAAAATATAACGTTTTCACTTTCTGTATACTTTATAAGAAAATAACACTCAGTTTTTCTTTCAACACTCCTCTCTTTTTCCCCAGCCGTATAATCAAATAAACCAAAAGAGAATTCATAGTTCAAAACACAAGAAAAAGCACAGACAGAGAAAATAGAAGTGCAAAAATCATTTCTCTTCTTTTAACTTTTAACTTTTTCTAATCATATTTGGGTTTTAGAAGAACAAGAAAGAAAACACTAGTTAGAGTTGCATAATAAACTATGGTACAAAATTGTTGTCTTTATTAAGTTCCCAATAATGTGAAGTTGTCCATGTGCCTACTTCTATATTCTAAACACTACCTGAGCTCTCATGTTTCGCCTCCGCCATACCACCTAACTTTTATAATCTCACCGTCCAAACCATGATTACTAACCCAATTAGCAATCACAAATCACACAGATTAACAATTTACTCAAACATTAACATTAAGAAAGCATCTCTTCCTTCCCTATATATATATATATATATATATATATATATCACATACCCTCATGCATTTGTTCAAAAACACTCTTTCACTACCACAAAAATGGGGTCCCTAGAAATTGTTCCGGCAACCCCTATATCTGCTGACTCGATTTCGAGTCCGCGGATTTCATTCTCGGTCGAGTTTCTCGACGATGAGAACTTCATCTCCATCACCCCGAATTCGCACGGCGATGTACAAGATAAAAAAATGGAGTGTGGTGATCACCAAAAGGTACGTAACCCGGATTTTGAGTTTCTCTCGAGCAATGTGAGCAGCCACGCCATGTTGTCTGCAGATGAGCTATTTTTCGATGGGAAGCTCCTACCCTTTTGGCAAAAGCAGCACGCCGAACAGCTCGCGAAGCTCAACCTCAAGACCAAGGATGTCGAGGGAGATGAGAATGAGGAGGTGGTGAACAAGGAGGAGAGCCGAGGGAGTTGGTTTGTGGACGATGATCCATCTCCGAGGCCACCTAAGTGCACAGTTTTGTGGAAGGAGCTACTGAGACTGAAGAAGCAACGCGCTTCGTCATTGTCCCCGTCGTCCTCATCCTCGTCTTCCTCTTCTTCCTCGAACTCGTTGGCGGATGTAGCTACGAGGACGGATCAAGAGAAGGAAGGGAACAAAGAGAAGTACATGAAGAGGATAAAGAAAGGGTTGGAAAGAACAAGATCAGCAAGCATAAGAATAAGGCCAATGGTAAATGTGCCAATTTGCACACAGGTGAAGAGCACTGCCTTGCCACCTTTGTTTCCTCTCAGAAAAGGAAGAGTGCTAGAGAGGTAGAGATGTTGGTCTGATCTCCAGGACTAATTGTTCAATACGAGAATTTTACCATGCTCCGGTACTGTATGACATGCACCAGATAAGACGTGCGGCTAAAGATCCAACAGCCAAAGATCCCAGTGCAAACTAGAAAATCCTCGTCCAAGATGTTCTTTGTTTTTTCAATATTTTTTCTATTTCATTTGAAATTTCTGTCTCATGTGTTAGAACTTTAGAGTGTTGATTATGCCAGGTTTGAAGAATCGTAATGTAAATGCTAACTTTTCTAGTATTTTGCCACAATATTAACCAAAAATTGTTTGATTTATTTATTTGCCTTGATGTATTGTCCAAAAAGTACGTACATTATCTGCCAACTGGCTCTCCCAAATAAGTGGGTGGGAAAGTGAGAAGACATTGCACATCTGTGACTCAGTCGGTCCAACATGTGAGCCAATGCAGCATTTGGCATCTGATTTTTGGCCTTAACCACCATTGAATATTTGAATTATTTTTAGCATATGAAGAAAGGGAAGAGGACCACATTGGTAGGATTCTCTGGAGCATGGTTTGAATGTGATAGAGATTCGAATTTCGATTCTAATTTACGGGGAGGGAGATTCAAACTTATGTGTAACGAGATGGGCACATTATTAATTGGCCTAACGCACATCTGTATATGCAATAGGGACATTTGACTAGAACCATAAGAAGAAATTGAGGTAGAATGTCAATCATAGACCTAAGTAAAAAAAGATCAACACCAATCACTTCACAACAAATAACATTTACAAATAATACAATGTGTAGATTTGAAAGGAAAAATGTGTATAAAGAATAAGAAAAATTAATATGGACAGCTTAACAACATCGACTAATTACACAAAGAACACAAAGAACCAACGTGACCATATATGAACAATCGGGTACAAAAATGTAGGGTAAAATTTCACTGAAGATCTCAAACTCCATCAAAGCTAAAGAAACATAGGCACGAGAGCTTTCGACTGCAGATCCAAAGCGCTGGCAAAGGGAAAATTTGCAGTCCAAATTTTGGAGAACTCTTTATGTTGAGAGTTTGGATCAAGTTTCTTGGAAAAAATATTTACCTTTGAATGCATAATACTAGCTGTTCAAGTAGGCGGCGGTGCTGAAAAAGAATTTCCAGACGTCCTGAAATGCAAAGAAAAACAATCAGCTTAAGGTGCAATGTAAGGTTTGAGAAGTAAGACTAATGAAATTTCAACTACCTTAGGTCCAGACCAGATTTTCCAACAAGGCTATCAGGAACTTCACCAGTCAAATTATTGTTTTGTAAGAAACTGAAAGAGACGTGGAAGCAAGTTAGGACTCAGAAACATCAAGTATCACGGCAGAATCAACGCATGTGCAAGACGAAAGAAATGGAAAAAAAAAGATAGTTTGCCCAGCTGTGCTGTCATCTAACAGCATTGTGAGCATAAAAATCGGCATAAAACCTGAATTATCCAACAAGAAAAAAAAAAGAAGATCTAGAATAGCTTCCATAAGAATTGACAACAAGGTATCAGTCAGATAAACATCTACATCTGAAACCATAACAATATGCCTGCATAAGTTCATAACATATAGTCCTATACTGAGATCAATGTGCCGTGCGTGCATATATTTCCTAAATTGGTGAGAATCCTTTGTAGAATCACAAGGTTTAGACCATGATAGACTTCTAATGGTATTTGCTTCTGACCAACAAAACAGACAGAACATGTGGACGCCCTAAAGTATTCGTCTGTAATATACAGCACGCTGAACATGCAAATTTTTGTAGCAGCCATTCAGATTCAAATGCTTTAAAAAGTAGGTGTTTCCAACAACAGGAGAATCAAGAGGTATCAATACTGGGGTTATACCATAAGTTGAGCTCTAATCCATAAAGTTCACAAATCAGTGACAATTAACTTTTTTTCACAAATAAATTAATATGCTAACATTTCCACAATTATAAGTATAGAATATAAAATTGTTTGAGAACCAAATTCTTCTCATCCATTTTTTGTACAAATAGACATTTTAGAAACTGCGAGTAAAAATCTCAAATTGATACCAAGAAAGAACAAAGAACCGGCTTTGACTGTTTGACATCACTTACAGTTCATGCAAGCTATCAATGCTCCCTAGCGATGAGGGGCTATTTCCACTAAAATGATTGTCTTCCAAGTGCCTTAAATGAGGGAAAAGGAAAAATTGGATTAGAGAAAGCCATTTCATGCAACAAGGAGACTCAGAATATTCAGATAAGACAATCAATGCAATGTGAAAGTGGCACAAAACTTCTAAAATAGATTATTAATCACTTAATCGGACCACAAGCAGTACAGTTTCAGGCCATTGACTTCCAGAATACCATTTATAGTGGCCAATGCTTCCATATGCCATAATGTGTTTCATTGCAAGTTTAAGAATAAAATGATGAAGATGCAGGGGCAAAAGGCGGGAATTAAATTGTCACAACTTACAGTTTCTCCAGTAACTTCAATGAACTTAGATCGGGAATAGGCCCTGTAAATTTATTCTTCCCAAGCAAGCTGTCAGAAGTACTAAATCGTCAATCAGGCATTCAACAAACACTTTTGAACAAACTAAATACAGTTAAATTTTCAGAAACCTACATATTAGACAATGCGGTCATATTGGCAATGCTAGGTGATAGCGATCCTGAAAGGCCCATACTTGTCAGATTTCTGTAAGCATGAGGAAATAGATGTAAGTTTTGGCCATGTTGAGATGAAAAAGAGAAAGGGAAGCAGACTATAAGCAATACTCAAATCAAGCAATGAAAAATGATTACGACAATTTTCAACTCACAAAGAGACCACACGAACCCGAGGGCCTGGAAAGCATGTAATGCCTGTCCACGAGTACTGATGGGGCAAACAAGGATCACCACTCCAATCAGGTGGAGGGTTCTGAAGACTTTGTTTTACTCTTTCCAAAGCAATAACTGTGAAAAGAAAATGGCCACTCCCATTACGAATTCAGAATTGATATCACTAAAATGAACACCATCAAGTCTTACATCAAGCCTATGTACAAATGGCATCTAAACTTTGCAATTTGAGTAGGCTTAGGTACAAATTTCTAATATGGGTTAGTTCAAAACTAAAATATAATCCCAATAACATCAAAAGATCAGCATACCATCTCGAGGTAAGAGTTGTTCCTCCAAGGGGCAGAACATCGAACACCTCGCCAGCATTAATCAGCGCACCACTGCTTGACCTCCCAGTAGGGGTCAAAGTAATCCTAGTAGAACCAGAAAGTGGCCACCGCGATGCATATACAACAAGCCCTTCTGGCTTCACATCCAAATCCTTGTAATACTGTTCACCATTGATGCTAATGTTGAACACCCTTGACCGCGAGGAGTCCCCTGATGCAAAGTACAGAGCTATGTAATAATTTGATTCAGGAACCGACCCAGGAGGCCAATCCAACTCCTTGGCCTCAGCTTGCCCTGTCGTCAATTCGCTTTTAAAAACTTTTCAAGGGGGCATATTCCACATGCCAGAAACAGACGCATTTGAGTTGCTCACGTTGATCGGAATCAGCGGATTGTGCTCTTCAAATGGCGCCCAAAAACGATCAAATTGGTCATCAGGGTATCTGAAAATAACGCAATTTCAGATTCTAAAATCTTTACAAATTTGACTTCAAAGTCACTGAATACACAAAATTTTGAACGTAAACAAAAGAGAATGGTGCATTTTTGCTTACCATCGCATTGATTGTCGTTAGACGAATGCCAATTAACCTATAAACTACAAAAAATTCAAAATTTAAACTCGCAATCAATGGGGTGGTAAAAAAACATTCATCGGATTGTGCCCTCCAAATGGCTCCCAAAACCGATCGAATTCCTAATCTGGTATCTGATGATAACCCAATTTTGGATTCTAAACTCACTCAAGTTTTGACTTCAAAGTCACTGAATTTACCGATTCTACAAGTTAAAACAATGAGAAGGGAGCGTACCGAATGATGGGTCCGGTGTACCCAAATCCGTTTCGGGCGACCAAGCTGAGGCCGTACGACTTGAAGTCGGTGGCGTTGTAGAGCGAGTCTTCGAGTATCACAAACTCCAGGGCGGATATAAACGGGTCGGATTCGGTGTAATCGTTCGACCCGAGGCACACGCTCATGGTCTTGCCCTGGGCGAGAAAGACCCCCTCGTAGTATGACGACATGCCCTTAGCGTAGTCCTCGGTGGTGTTAACGACGGCCCAGAAAGTCCCGTCCACAATCTGGTCGAACACAGGCGGCGAGTCGCTGCCGTAGTAGTAGTAGGTGGTCCGGACCATGTACTTTGCATTGCGGTAGACCTGGACGGTGTAGCAGAACTTGCGGTGGGGATATTTCGGGAACGATCGGGCAGTGGAGAGAATGGGGACGAGGCCCGGGGTCGTTAAGTTCCGCGAGGTCCCACCGGATACAAAGCCGGTGTCCGGCAGCCATTCGCGGCCGTGGATTTCGGATTTGACGGCGGCGCCGCAGTTGATTAGAGTACCTGTTCGAAAATTTAAAAAATTTAAAATTAGAACGCGAGCATCGAACCCAAAATCAATTGGCAAATGGAAAATAGATATTATATTATATAATTACTATACAGGACTTGACATTTCCAAATTAAACTTTGAGGAATGCAATGTTTATTGCTAAAGGGCTTACGTTTGGGGAGGGAGAGGAGGAGGAGGAGGGGGAGAGACATGGTGGAGGGAGAGGCATGAGAGGGTGAGGGGAGAGAGAATGGAAGGGCTTTGGTTGGGTGAGTGAGTTAAACAATGAAGGAATAGGAGGGGAGGGAGAGAGAGTTGAGGTGGAGTCGACGGTCGAGAAGGTGGAGTTAGGGGAGGGGAAAGGAGTGTCGGTTGGGTAAACGCGGGAAACAGAGGGCTGGGTGGGTCAGAGTTGGGAGTTTAACTGCTAAAGTAACTAATTTTAATCATAATTTGGTGTATGGGGTACCGCTTATATACGAAATGGGCCCACTAAAGGATTCCAAAGTTCCAAACCAAAACCACCGAAGGATTAATGAAACTAAATCGGCTTAAGGTAAATTAGCATCTAAATTAGGTTTATGAAAGTTCAAAAGGACATAAACACCGATTTGTGTACAATCATTTAACATTACACAAATATAAAGTTGTATAAACACTGATAAGTGTGACGTAGTTGACATGTAATCTCAAAACGGTCTTGATACGCTTAATACATCCTATTATGAACAAGCAATTCTTCGAGTTTAGACAACTGTATTTCATCTATTCTCTGTCCTCCATCTATTAGCCAATCGATTATATGTGCTCGATGATGATGTTTGATGTGTCCCAAGTTGATACTGGCTCTCCAATTTCACATTTTGGACCCATGTAATCTTAGCTCATCACTAGTTGCACAAGTTATATTAATATTGTTCATAACTTAACTCCTAAGTCGAGAATACATGGTTGAGTTCCATTTTCATGGATCTCCAGATGTGGTATTTTATCTCAAAAATTACCGATACAATTTAAAAAATATATATATCTTAACCAATTGAGCTGGATACTTCTATATTTCTGTTCGTACGAAGGATTAGTTTAATACAAACAATAATTTTTGCACACTCATTTTTAATTTGCCTTTGAACAGTTGCATTCCATAAACAGAAACAAACAGAAAGCACCGACCTTTTTAAAGCTGAAAAAATAGTATTGGGACGACAAATGGGCCTAGTGGTAGAGTAAGCCCAAAGCAAAGCATGACACTCTAAAAATGGGCCCAAAACTTGATTGCGATGGTCCATGTAATCATCATCGGATTCTCTAATCCTCTATGGCTGCATTCTCCAACTATTATCTTCCCTCGCATAATGAAAATTGGGTGGACCTCAATTTTTGACTCACCAGCAAGATAATTTTTTTAATGAAGTCGGAACAAAAGTGATGCAACGCTTGAAAATTGAAACCATCGTAATCAATCTCTCGTGTGTTAAAACACACCCTCTTTTTATTTTTATTTTTTAGGAGAACGAATTTATTGTCATCGTGGTTGTATGAAATGAAAGTGTATTAGAGTAGGAACATCTTTATTACCATTGTGATTTTGTAACATAAATTTATATAAGTGAATCGAATTATCACAGCAACAGCGAATTCAAACTCGTTATCATAGTTGAGTCAATGATCTTATATGTATTAGAGACTCGAACGACAATGGTGTTTTGAAACCCTTCCCCATCGTTTTGGTTGGTCGGGTGGGTGGCAAATTCATGAGAACTTGTGTTTTGTCCCAAGAAGTGTCACTTTTAGAGGCCTAATTTCCCGTGCTCATTTATTCACATCCGGGTCGACCCGACCCAACAATCCGAACAAATGTCAGTCCCAGTTCGTCAACTACCTACAAGCACAACGGCTCTAGCATGTGGGTCCCTTGGATTCTGGCTGGCCCATCCATAACGCGCCACGCGCACGATAGCTGAGATCGTCGTTGCACTCCGTACTTACTCGGAGTGGGAGCGCACGTTAAATACTTTATATTTACTAAAAAATATTAAATAAATGGATATGCAGATAGAAAACTGTTATTAATATTCTAAAATTCTTATTCTACACATATATTTTTTTCTTCTAATTACAAAAAATTTGAAATGCCAAATAAGATTTTTAGAATAATAATAACAATTCTTATGTCATGTGGCCGGTTTTGACCCGACACAGTTCACCGGAAAAGAAAAGAAAAGGAAAAAGCAACAAAACAGAAAAGAAA
>JAOTRO020188787.1:455-10716 GCA_028566515.2 Pyracantha coccinea | reverse complement strand
GGGACTTTGAAGGACTGATGAAAGCAACAATGCATGGCCATGATCAACCCTTTACTCTGTTCTTAAGGGTGTCAGATAGATGTCACTATCTACTATTTTGGGTATAAACAGAGGTTCCCTCAATAAAAGCAAAGAAAGTTACCTCCACCTAAAACGTACTTACTAAACACAAGATGTTACAGTGATGATATTTTACTTATACAATTAGAATGATGTCATATAGACAAAGGTTCCTTTAGTTCATAATATTGAATATGATTGTTATTAATATGATTAGATTAGTTGATCACTGTGACTAGAGGATAATATTTTGCTTATTCTGCTTGTTGATTCTTTGATATGTTTCATGCTATGAATTGCGATTTTATGTTGAAACATAATGTTTTATATGATAGAAATCTTGAATGTCAGGTGGGTTGGTTATGTAGCTTGAATCGAATAATTCATGCTCGTCAAGTTCAAATAATTTGATTGAGGAATGCTACGCTTTCCTATTAGAACGTACTGGGAAAAGTGTCTAGTTTATTGAATGGTGAACTACGAATGACTTGATCCCTATTGAGGGTATGTAGGCAATCTAACGAGGAGGTTAGACGCAGCCATAAAGTATACGAATAGTCACTATGCAATTCGAAGCTTGAGTTGTCCTTGGTACATATCCCGGAGGCGGGGTATGTTAGATATACGGATGCGTGGTGACGTCACGTGTCGATCCTGGACGTATGTCGGGATCGGGCGTGGAAAAAATAATCTTGTTTGCCATTTTGAACTTTGATATTGCATTTTCTATTTGTCCTTTATTTAAACCAACTTATAAAAAAAAACAAATAAAAATCCTTTCTTCCCTAGATCTTCTCCAGCGCACTGCCCCCAGACACCCTCACTCATTTTTCCTTACCAGTTCAAGCAAATGTTCCACCTCTATACATCTGAAATGAATCCCAAATTACCCAAAAATAAGGAAACTTAATTACTATTAGCAAACGAAAAAAAGGGAAAGGGGAATTGAGTTGCAAGAGTCTTCAACACAACTGAAGAGGAATTGAGCTGCAAGTTGGACCTTAATGGCGATGTCGTTCTTGCAAGCTTTGAGAGCGCAAGTGAAGAACTTGGGGAGTGGATCGAACTTAGAGCCTTCGACACGCGATGGTCAGGCCTCAGGGCTCTTGTAGTAGAGGAAGACATGGCGGTCGTAGGTGTTGATGGTGCTCGTAATAATGACGACGGGGAGAATGACGAAAGCGAGAGGGACGACGACGAGAACGACGACAGCAAGCGGAGGTGTCCTGGAGAACGAAGTGTGAGAGAGAGGGAAGGGAACCAGACTAATAATCCACTCTTTTTGGAAGGGTTTATTCTGCAGGTGTATACCCTACTAAATAAGCAGATTGACTAAATTAATTCGACGAATATTTAATACAAGAGGACACCAAATGACCAGATCCGTATTATTTGTCCTATCCGTCCCTTATTTGTTAGAAGAAACGAAAGCATGATAAAATAGAACAAATTTTATGTTTAAGAGAGTAATGTGGTTAATTTTGAGTTACAAGAAGCAAAGTAGAATCAAAATCAAATTTTAGAGTCACATTCTCACAGCTAAAATGAGCCTTATACAAATACCAAAATTGTAAATGTCTGTCGCTTGTGCTACAAAAATTTGATGACGCACTAACTAAATGGTGAGGAAGAAGAGGGGTCTACGTGAGAACGAAGGAGGAAGAAGAGGGATCTAGATTCTAGATGGCGAGGAAGATGAAATGTTGTCTTTATTTTTTTTAATCTTATTATTATTATTTTTAATGGTTTTTATTATTTTAAAACACTTTTTAAAAAAAAAAATTATTTTTATCATTCACGTGGTATTGTAGAACTCACATGTCTGTCATGTGCACTAGTAAAATAATCGACGAAAATAGTAACGGACCGATCAAATTTATTTGCAACAACCAATTTCAGGAACTTTTGACTGATTTTGAAATTAAGGGATCAAAATGAGGAGCTAAGTTAATTTCAGGATCATTTGTGATAAAAATTATTTTCTTTTTAATGTTTACTTTTTAGGGTTTAGAGTATATGACTAATTAATATGAAATTTTTATGTGAGTTGTAATCAACAAAATGTGCGAGGTAAATAAAATAACACCAAAAATAAAATGATGAAGCAATACTATAGTATTTTTTGGTCAAATATCATTTGTATGTTTATGTTCATAATCAAATAAATGGAACAATGTATAATTGGGATTAAAATATCATTGAAATTTAACTACACCATACATGATATATTATACAACAAGTTATGGATCAAAACCAAGTAGCAAAGGGGCAACCCGCAACAAAGGCTCCAGTGTGTTAGGTAAGAATTTTCTAGCAAACAAGAAACACACTGAAGTTGTATTGCCATTATACGTGCATTTTGATCCGAACCGAATCCGATTCAAAAGCTCATTCGAAATATCAATCCATCCAAATTTTCCAGGATGAGGACCACCTCTTGACCAATCCACCCAAGTGACGCTCCTCTTTGAACTCAACTCAGTGTACAACAAGTTCACAAGTGTTGGAATATAGTGCTCATCAATGTAACAGGGGGGGTTGCAGTACTGTTGAAAGATCGGATAATATTTCCGATCCGAAACGATGTGGACGGCAAGCTCACGGTGCACTTCGAACCACTGAGACCCCTTTCTCCAATTTGTGATGTTTATCATGGGGTACATTTGAGGGTTGTATCGGCCCCGGCCTGGCTTTCTAGGGTCATCAAATGAGTTCAGGAAGCTTTGGTTTGAGTTAATGAGGTAGTCATATGCTGTTGTGAAGTTGAATAAAGGAATGCAGGATTCAGAAAGCAGCACAAATCTTTGGTTGGAGATGTCAAGAAGTCCATTTGCTAAGAGGCGTCTCTCGGCATCTAACATTGATGATGTTCCCCAATAGACCGGCTGCAACCAAATGAATAGTATTGGTCTCAAATGATTGTTACTTTGGATAATCCAATGTGATGTATATATAGCAAAGATTGTTTAATTTCTTTCTTCTTTTTTGGTCAGACTTCAGAATACAGAAACTTAATCTTCACCACAATAGTCTAGAATATATGAGTTCATAGTGGCGAGTTTGGGTTAATTGTAACTTTCAACAAGATGACACATTATGACTTGAAAATGACATGAACTTTGCAGGTTTGGGTTGATTTTTGCTTCACACAGAGACAAATATATGACACCATCCACACTCTAAACAACAATAATTTATAAAGATCTATCTTTATTAAAACGAAAATGACACATAATTTTGCATTTTTATGATATGTGAATGTCTAGTAATTTAATCCGAGTGATTTTTTGAAAAATAAAACACTAGCTAGAAACGTGTCTGATACCAATATCTAAAATGAAAAATGTCTAATATACATTACTATCAAACACAAACATGACATGTTGACAGGACTTGGATATATCAATGCTACAGTTCAAAAATAATAGCGATGTTAGATCAATGAGTAGTAATTGCATAAATGATTTGTATGCATATTAATTTGATCAAACATTTTAAAAAACTTCAGTTATAGTAATAGAATCTTTACCAATACGGTGGTTTAAGTTTTCTCACCAGTTGGGGGATTTTAGATTCAACTCACATAAACGATGAGTTTGAAACCAAAGTTAATGTTAGCTCATTGTGTACTTAGCCGAAGCCCTCCCCAATATTATTGTATGAGAAATAATGGAAGGAGCTAACCTGGCTATGAATTCTTCTACCGTGGAAGACAGAATCTTCAGGCACTGATTCATTGAAATCAGGGTGTGCGTGCACATAAATGGAGCATAGTCCTTCATGTCCCTTGAAAAACTTCTCCCACAAGGGAGACAAAGGTAGAGGTCCCTTTGTCAAGAACATGAAAGCAACTTTAGGAACAAGCTTGTAAGGCAAATCTTGAATTCTAGGAACCATTGATGCTCTCCGAAACAACTCCTCGTCACTCATATTGTGTATGAGGAGTTTTTGTTCTGTCAGTGAAACTCTTGTATAGTTAGATGTCCCATTCTTGGAGAAAGATGGTATTAGAAATGGTGGTGGTGGTGGAGGCGGCGGGGGGAACAGTTTTGGTGATGGTGGTGGAGGCGGCGGTGGGAGCAGTTTTGGTGATGGTGATGGCAACAATTGAGCTTGAGGTGATGATGATTGTAAAGGAAAGATATTGTTAATGGAATTTAGGGAGGCTTGAAAAGTAGTGAGTGAGAAGCTCTGGAAATATAAGGTAACTATGATGCCTAGTGACAAACCTATACCAAAGAACAGGAAACGAAGGACATGGTTTAACTGGAAGAAGATTCGGAAGGGCTGGAAAGTTGATTGAATTTGTGGTTTCTCGTGACTTGCCATTGTCGTTGGGCAGATAGGAAAGAAAGAGATCGATCGAGGAAGGAGTTTCCTCACTAGCTCATCAAACTGCTAATAACAAGGTCAAGCTGAACGCTCTTGCAAATAGGCTTTGTGGGGAAGGTATTAATTAGCATGTTCTTAGTGGACTTTCTACATCGTGCTTCAAAGTTAAGCAGGAGATTAATAACAAATTAGCAGTAAGTAATCAGTAAAGACCCTTTCGGAGTTTATATCAGTTGGAAATTAAGTTGTCCAAGAACTTGAAGCAACTTTTATTTTGTGTAATCTATGGGGGTTGACAAACCATTCCTTCGACACCACCCAAAGTAATCAGATAATTCTTTTTTTTTAAATAACCTATACTTGTTTTTTCATTGACGTCCCATGAAACACCAAATGATACTTGGTTTTGTCCAGAGGTTCATGCCATCTAGCCCCATATAACAAACAAAAGAGAAGCATAGAGAGGACCAGCACTTTGGTACTAATCCAAATTATAATTAAAAGTTAAAATCCACCAAATATTAACAGGGGCCGGGACCGAAAACCTATTGGCAAATGTTAATCTCTTTGTATTTTGAAAGGTCGAACACGTTGGGTTGAAGTTGACAAATTACAATGGGTTTGGTCCAACAATTCACTGTAAATAGTGGAAGTCGCCAAACATTATGACACACATCACCCAGAAAGCACTGCTTAAATTAAGCAGCCTCTTTTCTACCCTTTCTTTTCAACGGCAACCGGTTTTTAGGTTCTCAATCTTACTTCTCATTCTAAAAGTGGGTTTTGGTCATGGTCCAACAATTCACTATAAAATATTGAATTAGCTACTATCTGTTTAATTTTACTAGTTAAATACATGCATAATTTTAGGCAAATGATCAAATAATTATACTAATTTTATTTAAATTTTAGAGAGGGGGAGAGAGTTTGAATCTGTAAGTTTGTGACGCATTAGGTTTAAAAAGGAAGATTTTATCCAGTCTACCACTTGCATATGCATGATGGTTTGCTTGAAGCACAAAGTAAACAAGTTTTTTTCTTTTTTTTTTTCAATTAATTAAACCTCTGTTCAAAGGTATTTAGTACTAATGTGCCATCTTCCGCATTATTAATCCCACATGTTTATGATTCTTGTCTAGCTGTTAATCCAATTTTTGTAGACTAAACTAATAATAAGGTAATGGGCTGCTGCTGAAAGTTTTACTGATGATACTAAAGTATCTTGCCACAGTTCTCTAGTCATTTTAAGTGATATATAATTCATTCTTGTTCTTAGCTAGAATGATATGCACAAATGACGAAAGAAATAATACGAAGTATTATAGGATTCGTGATTTTACATGTTTGTAAGGCTTAAATTATAGTCTGCTGTGATACCATATTGACATGTAGGCATTCAAACTAAAAACAATTAGAGGAGGTGACTGAAGATTATTTAAACCACCTAGGTAGAACTTTCTAAGCCCACTAGAAATTCCTCGCAAACCACAAATCCTGCTCCTCATTGCTCTCCAGGGAGTCCACCCCACTTACTCAATCCAAGTACCCATTCCATATCTACTCATTAGTATCGGCTGCCCGCGGTGGCTTGGGTCCCAGAGGCACATCATGAGCACATCAGCAGCATTCACCCCACCAACATTTTGATCAGGTGACTCAGTGAAACTCGGCTCCTTGGCCCTCCAGCCCCCGATGGGACTCCTCCTTTCTCTCTTCCTCTTCTTCTTTCTTTTTTTTTCACCTCCTCATCCTCTACCTTATCTTCCCTTACCTCCTCCTTTTTCATTTGAAGCTCTCTTGCCATTCGCCGGGTCAAAACTCCATGCCCACTATGGAATCCGTCGGCCTTCATCATCATCGTCTTTCTTTCTGAGCTTTTTTTTGTTTCCTCCTTTGCTTGATGAGCTCACTGTCTCCTTATATTCATTTTCTTTTGTTTGTCACGGAGAGAGAGAGAGAGAGAGAGAGAGAGACAGCGACAGAGTGATTGAGTCTGGATGAGCTTGCTGGGTAAGTAGCAGCTATATAGAGAAGATGATAGCTTAATTTGAGCTTCTTTGAGCACAAAAGGGAGTGAAAAGGATTCCTCTCTTAAATACACGACTCGCCTTGTCAAAACTGCATGGCCACTGTGGAAACCATTAGCATTCAACATCATCCTTCTTTCTGAGCTATTTTTGTTTCCGGCCTTGCTTGAAGCTCTCTTTCCATTCTCCTCCTTCATTTGAAGCTCTCTTGCCATTCGTCTTGATGAGCTGCGTTGATCTTCCTCTTTGCACTTCCTCGCCCAAATGTGTTTCCTGGTGCTGACTGACCTGTAATGCATTTGCGACAAAACAATGAAGCACATGCATAATCAAAGTATTTATAAAATGTTTCGCAGACCTAAAAAAAAAAAAAAAAAAAAAAAACTTGATGAGATATATTGGTCGTACCAGACGATCAAGTAATCTGGTAAATCATCGATTCGATAGAAGATGGATGCCATCATTCTTAATATGCACATCATTTGAAATAAAGCTTCATCCCGATGATCAAAAGGTCTTACTGAAATTTTCTGCAACAAAAACAAAAAATAAGCACATAAATAAACTATATATACATAGTGATGATTGTTTAACTATTAAATCATTAGTTTCTAATATTCTATAAGTAGATACAGTGGCCTAATTAATTTATTTAGAGGGTGAAACATGGCATTTCCATAATGTTATGGACATAATGAATCATATCAGCTATTGAGATATATGTTTCACAACATATTTATAAATTTGATAAAATTAGCTAGCTAGGTACGAACTTTATTATGTTGGTCTGGCGTTGAGCTTGGTTCTTTGTTTCCTTTTTGGATTCTTGACAATTTCTTGTCACAAAAATGATAATAATTAATGATATGAGTACCATGAAGAAAATCTAAATAGTTCGTATAAAAAAAAGTTCCATGAAACATTCAACTTACCTACAAATATCACGAGCAACAAACGAAATCCGACCACAAATCAAGGGTGAAAGATTTGAGGGATTTGTGACTTTCAGAGAGCAAGCTTTTCTAGATGTGAACGACATGAGGTGAGAACGTCAGAAACTATGACCCAGTTTGTTACGGTTGCAAAGGATATTAAATGTGAGGTAAAATAATCAGATTTGGAGCAAATCTGTTAAAGTGTTTGATAAATTGAAATCAGCTTTGGGCCAAATGCCCATGTAGGTGTTTGGCAAATATGTTATTGTAGAAGTAATTGAAAATATGAAGCTTACCTACATATACCATGAGGAACAAAAGCAACAAACTGCAATCGTCTAACCACAGGTCAAGAGTGAAAGATTTGAGTGACGAGCGAGAAAAAGAATGAAGATTAAGGATTGGTAGGAAGCAGAGACGATGACTTAATGGAGCGAGCTTTGCTAGAAATCTTCAGTGGTGGAAATGAAGAGGATGAGGAGATAGACTAGGGCATTCCATTTATAGGCCTGTATACACATTGTTCACTTTTCAGTTTCTAATTAAACATGTTCTTTTTCACGTGAAGTATCAATGACGAATAATTCACGATATGATAATGTAGTTTAACTAATCGTACCGTACGTGACCTAATCTCCGATGTAAAGTCTATATATGTAGCTACTAGCTAAGATATTTTGAATACAGTGCAACATATATGACAACTTCCATTTCTAGCAAGTTATTGTTAAAGCACCTGGGGCTTCTTTAATTTGATTACTTGGTAATGCCAAAAATGGTAATAAAAGCAAGATATGTGTTAGAATATAATGGCGGGTATATATATATATAGTATGATTAGTATCTGGAGGCATGGAGAAGTGATATTTTTTTTTAACAATCGATATTATCTACATTAAGGGGAGGGGGTGGGCTTAGCCTCACAATGACTAGCAATAACATGGTTCAGATTCGCCTTTAGCGATAATTGAACCTATGACCTCTCACTTGCAAATGAAGAGAAATACCACTAGACCGTAGTACTAAGTGCCATGGAGAAATGATATTTGTGCCGATTGGATTGCCAAAATTACCCGTTTTGCAGCATTGTTATGGGTTTATACATGAGCTTGATGGCCCTCTTGATGGTATCAGTAATGATCTAAAGGACCACCGGTTGGAGGCGAAATGTTTTCAATTTTCAAGTTAGAAATCTCATTAATAAATATTAAATTTCTATACTTAAACTTGATGTCTAAAATGTAACTAATTCTGTACGAAGTCTGGTGCTAACAAGAATATGAGTTTCTTAATTATTGTATGATTATTAAGTAATCGTGTACTTAATTATAAATAAAAATAAAACCATTTCATCATCACACATATAGTACACACTGAAATGGTGTATTTTGGTTTGGTGTACTATGAATCCACGATATTCAAATTTTTTACTCAATGTGGTGCCGCGTGTAAATGGTGCAATTAGCATAGCTAACTTGCAAAGCGTTGTATTGAGAAATGTATCTTGCAACGCACGTAAGTTGCTTTCGTGGTAAGGTTGTTTAAAATTTAAAATTTGATTGTTGGAAGACCAAATTAATGTATTCGGGAATATTTAGCCTGTTATGCTATTATAGTTTTGATTAATGGATGATTTAGATATCGGCAGTTCTACCTTTTGGCCGAGTATTAACATTTTCTTGTAGATAAACAGCAGCATATAGGAGGATGATGCAACACTAATACTAAGAAAATACTGAAACAAGTAATTGAATAATTAATAGTCATTTGACAACAAGTTAATAAATAAAAAACATTAATAATAAACCACCAGCACAACATATGTTTAGCCTCTTACGGCCTGGGTTTCGGGGACGAATTATCTCCAAAATTCCAAAGACTTCCGTCCCATGCATTATTGTGCCCTAGATCATCCCCAGCATTATCATTGTTTACAGAAGGAAAAGATATATTGTCAAAAAAATCACCGTAGGGATTCACAAACCCACTAGAAAAGTCCCCGTCAAACCACAAATACTGCTCCTCCTTGCTTCTCCAGGGAGTCCACCCATACTGACTCAAATTAAGTACCGATGCCATGTCTTCTTCACTAGTATCGGCCGCTGGTGATGGCTGTGGTCCGACAGGCACATCTTCAGCAGCAGCAGCAGCAGCAGCAGCAGCATTCACCCCATCAGCATTTTGATCAGGTGATTCAGTGACAGTCGGCTCCTTGGCCTCCACCCCCTCTTGGGTCTCCTCCTTTTTCTCTTCCTCTTCCACATCTTTTTTCTTCAACTCCTGCTCCACCTTATTTTCCCTCACCTCCCCCTTCTTCAGGCAAAGCTCTCTTGCCATTCGCCTTGTCAAAACTCCATGACGACTATGGAGTCCATCAGCATTCGTCATTTTTCTTTCTGAGCTCATTGTCTTCTTATTCAATTTCTGTTTGTCACAGAGAGAGAGAGTCTGGATGAGCTTACTGCGTATAAAGCAGCTCTGGAGAGAAGATAGCGTAAGCTGAGCTTCTTCGAGCACAGAAGGGAGTGAAAGTGATTGCTCTCTTATATACACACAGCTCACCTAGCTGTTGGGGTTTTGATGAAAAAAGATATATTTCTTTCAGGATTTTTTAGAGCAACTCTTTTCTCGAGAATAGGATATCCCTTACCCAAATATGTCGCGATACTTTAGACTGGGTATGTAGCTGTTTAATTGCTTAAGTTTTCAGATTCAAATACCTACGAATCAATAGTATTATCTCGAGATATAACGTGATAAAAACAGCGGACATGCAGCCATGCCAAGTGGACTTTCTCCATGCAGAAAATTACAGTTTCTCTTTTCAACATTTCGGTTTCTTTGGGTTGTAGCGAGTGCTTTAAATGCTCACGTTTCCCCACCTCTTTTTCTTGTCTTTTTTTCTTT
>JAOTRO020188778.1:0-10716 GCA_028566515.2 Pyracantha coccinea | reverse complement strand
AGTTAACAAATCCAATCTTTCACTAAGATTTTGAATAGCTGTCTCGAATTCAAGTTGATTATGTTTTGCCTCTTCCTCGAAGAAAGACAATCAAACAATTCCCAATCATGGTCCTTGCGGATTGGATCATCCATATAATATACAAAAAGAAACTCCAAATATTTGATATCTTTCTCATTGAATGAGATCTCAATTCCAGCTGGTAGGGTTGTGGAAACACTTGTTTCTTCCATATTTTGGACCTTAGCTCCATGGAACAATATACTAACTACTGCTGAAACATAGAAGAATTGAAATCTTAGATCAAAACATTATATATGGATGGTATGAACTGCCTAAACAAGAATTCTTGAACAGTGAACAACCAGAGCTATTACTCACTACATCAATTTTTTTCCATTAATGAAAGATGTAAATCCATTGGAAAATCAAAAAACACATGTCGGATGAAACGAAGAGGGACATGATTAAAAGCAAAGGGATAACGATTCATGAAACATCACATATAAAAAAAATTGTGAAATATTGAATTCAAAGTATTTCTTTTGCAACCCTTATTTACTAATGGGAAGAAAAATATCATTAAATGAAAAACTAATTGGTTCAGCTTGGAGTATCTGAACCAGGGTGCCAAAGTTTAAGAAAAATAATGGGCTTTAACTATTGTAGAAGTTATTAGAATATGTGAGAATTTTACGATTGCATTTCTCTCCATAAGGAGGATTATATGAAGATACCTTAAGAAGTGGGGAGAACATGCAACTAGGTGTAGTTACTCTTAACACTTTCCTTCAAGTTGATACATAGATGTCACTAATGCTCAACTTGCCAAGTGAGCTATGAAACACTTGCTTTGATACAACCTTAGTGAGAATATCTGACAGTTGATACTTTACGAAAGGAAAACAAATAAATTCTTTTTCTTGTTTTTATTTGATAAAATGTCTATCCACTTCAACATGCTTAGTTTGATCATGTCAAATCAGATTGTGAGCAATATCATTTGTAGCCTTATTATCACAATGCAATTCCATAACTTTTCCAAGTCTAAAACCCAAATTTGACAAGACATTACATTACGAATTCATAACAACTCACAAATTCCAGAGATACATCGATACTCAACTTCAACACTTGATCTTGCAACAACATTTTTTTTCGTACTTCGCCAAGTAATAATTTGCACCAACGAAGGCGAAATAACCTGAAGTAGTGCGTTTATCAATGATGGATCCAGTCAAATCAGCATTAGCATACTTCGGGATGTTTAGATGTCCATGCTTTGCAAAAATAAGCCATTTTACCCAGTGCAAACTTCAAATATCTTAATATACGATCCACAACGTTCCTATGGTCAATATTAGGTGCGTGCATAAACTGGCTACCAATACTCACAACATATGAAATATATGGCCTCGTGTGTGCTAAGCATATTAACCTTCCAACAAGGCGTTAGTATTGTTCCTTATTAGTTCGTGTATGACCTTGCTCATAGATTTTGTGATTCATCTCAATTGGAGTGTCAAAAAGTTTGCACGCTAGCATCCCAGTTTTAGTTAGCAAATCCATCACATACTTGCATTGAGATAAGAAAATACCTTGTTATGACCTGTAAACTTTAATCCCAAGAAAATGTTTCAAGGAGTCAAGATCTTTCATCTCAAACTCTTGAGACAAATACTTCTATAATGAGTCATTTTCTTTTGGATCATCTTCTATTACCACCTTGTCATCAACATACACAATTAAAGCAGTAATCTTACCTCTTTTATGTTTCAAAAACAAAGTAATTACTTTTTTTTTATACCCAAATGCCTTCATAGATTTAATGAATCTTCCAAACCACGCTTTGGAGATTGTTTCAGTCCATGTAGTGATTTGTTCATTTTACACACGATTCTTCAAAACCATGCTTTGGAGATTGTTTCAGTCCATGCAGTAATTTCTTCATTTTACACACATGACTCTTCCAAAACCATGTTACACTCAGGTAGGGGAGCCGTAGGGGAGCCATATAAAATTCTTCTTCCAAATCACCATGCAAGGAAGCATTTTTTACAACAAATTATTGCAAAGGCCAATCAAGATTTGCAACTAAAGATATAAATCCATAGAAGTCCAACGGTATTTATTTTTACCACTGGCTAATGTTCCATGATAATCAATTCCATATTTCTTAATATACCATTTTGCTACTAACCTTGTATTGTATCTTTCTATTGAGCATAGCTTTGACTGTAAAAACACATTTGAACCCCATAGTTCATTTTCCCTTTGGAAGAGGAACAATTTCCCACATACCATTCTTCTGAAGTGTTTGTAAATCTTCATTCATTGCCTTCTTCCACTTAGGATCTTTGAGAATTTTTTTTGTTGGAGTATGCCCAAAAAGCAATTGACGTGGCCACAAGTAATTGGTTATTCGTGACAACCCAATATCGATCCATCGACGACAAGTGCAAGTGAGAACATCTTTCAATCAAGCACGTGACCTAATAGCGGATTAGGAAGGTTTGTTGTTGATTAGGATGAGCCCAAGGAATACCTTAAGTTGTAGGGACAAGATTGCAAAGAAGTTCCAATCTTGAGATACATACCCTAAGAATAGTAAGTCCTAAACTATGATCCTAGTCATAGGATGACCGAAAGGACTATCGAACATCCGCAAAAGCCGGTTTGTATGTAGTAAATCTCATACTAAGCATGTAGTGACATATAATAGACATAAAGGTAATCGTCTATGAGATTGAATTCACTAAACATTGACCAACCATAAAAGTGTATGAATGGAAGATTACATAGTTTTCAATTGTACCACATTTCCAAGTTATGGATGCAACTAGTTCTTAGTTCTGAAGCATCATTGGTTATCTCATGTTAGTGAATGTGATCTTTGGCCTCACCTTAAAGCTCTCAAACAATAGAAAGGCCCTATAGTGTGAGGATCGGGGGTATTAAAATGAAGATACGTGAATGCACAATAAAGAATATACAACCTTCTAGGTGATCATGAAGGTAGATGTTCCTGGATCCCTTTGATCTATCTCCATAAGTTTTTGGCCAAAGCAACGTACAAGAGATACATATGGGTGATCATGTTTACATGGAGAATTTGAAAATAGTTTCATACTCTACATTTATGATTGGAAAATAGAATACAGTGGAACCAAATTGCATTGTAACCATGGCTAAGATTCTAAATATGCGTGGTATGAATTCAAACATATTATGACTAATCTGGATAGCCGATAGTCATAGCTAGATGTTATTTCTCAATTTGTGGATATTCCTACAAAGTTAAATTATAATGGTTTCTAATTATGTAAAACTAGATTAATTAAATTATCCACTGCCAGCTTTAGTTGGAAAGTAAAAAGTCACACATAGTAGAATGATATCAAATGATAAAATTGGTGAGCACCAAATTTAATATAAATTATTTATGTTAAATGTTTTATTTTATATTTAATTAATTGGTTTGAGTCTTCTATTTATTATATTTGAACTAAAATAAAATAAGAAAGCTTCGAATAAATAAAATAAATAAAATATGAGTGAATCAGGCTAAAGCCCAATGGCAAAGGGAGGTGCAGCAAGCCCAACGAAAGATCTTCTAGATTTGCAGCACTCATGTGGTGATTAGGAATTAAATTGTATTCCTATTGGCTTATGAAATTCCTCCACACACCAGTGTGCTATGTAAGTTTAGTAATTATAATTTAATTAAGACTCAAATAATTCGTTAGGCAAAAGACATAAATTAATGCAATTTTAAAACCTCAGGTATAATGTAAAAAAAATTAAAACCTCATCCCAATTTGACAATTACCCTGTAAAATATAATTAGCCCAAAAAATTAGAGTGCACTTCATTTGCCCTTAAAAATTTGATGTCCAAAACAAGAAAACAAAATTGAAGATCCCAATCGAACTCATGGACAACAAAACCCAAAATTCAAGAGTTTATACACAGATTTACAGATTCCATGTAGTATTTGCCCATTACAATTTACATGGCAACTGTGCCTATCAGCTCTATTCTATGATCTTTCAATGCCGGTATTAGACACACTAGAAATAGAGGAAAGAATCAAACTCAATCTGGATATCAACGAGAATCATAAACAAAAAAACTAGTGAATGAGAAGCCGAGCATCAATATATACAGATGCAATTAGCCATCACGGATAGATAGGACATCGCCACGATGACAAGAAGTCTCTCCATCCCCTGGTATTGATACAGAACTGCATTCCAGAGCCGAGGATGATTCAGAACTTGAAATTCAGAGGGTTCCAGAAACACACCGCACAAAATTAACTTTGTTTGAGTGTCACTGTGTTTGAGTGTCCGGCTGAGGGTCTCATCTGCTGGCCGGTGAAGTGCATAAAAGTAACTCCGCAATCTGCTTCTATCCCCAAGGTCTGCCTCGGACAAACCAGGAGCTCCCTACTCTACAAACACTCTTTAAAGGGTGGCCCTATTGGCACCCAGCACATTGCTAAAGAAATGAAATTATAAAACAGGCCAGCCATGGGATTGAGGGGATGTGGGGAAAGGGGAGGAAAGGTGAGGAGACGAAAGGGGATGGTGAAGGGAGGGGAGAGGGGGGCCAACTTTTTAAAGAGTAAGGGTAAAATGGGTAGCAATGTGCTGGATGCCCATAGACTCACTCCTACTCAAAATGATAGTTGCATTGCAGCTTCATCGCTTGGGATTGCATTCTTCAAGATGATTGTTTCAGATTAAAATTGGCATCACGGTTCTGGATAATCTGAATTCTGTAAAGTGAGCAAACGTTCATCTTCAGAACTCTTCACTGAATCTCCTCTAATGTACCATGTAACAGTTCCTGTTATGACGAGAAGAACTACCGTAAGCTCAAGTCAATACTCAATACAAAGATTTACATGATATGTTTTAAAAGCACTCGGAAGAAGCATCTCCTGGTACCAATCATAAGCAAAGAAGGAAAATATTACTGCCAGCTGTAAGTGTAATATGACCCTTAGTCAAACCAATGTGTTAATCACAACCTGAAACAGTTCAACCCGATAAAGAAACACTACCCGCGGAATTTTTTCTCTTTTGGTGCTCAAATAGGGTAGTAGTTACAATGATGATGGAATGTTACAACTGAGTAAAGCTTCAGGCACACTGTAAATATTATTCCTGATCATTGTTTTCCTATCAAGAGGAAACCAAATGTCTCGCATCATTGGGATCAAATTTAGCATGCATCTGTTTTATGTTCAACCCTTTTATTAGAGAAGAATTTGTACTAGTCATATTGATCCGAATTCAAGGGACAAATTAAAAGGTAACAAAGAGCCCCAAATCCCATATAATACAAGTTCAGGAAACAAAGTCCATATAAATACCTTGTGGTTGTGGAGCAGATGGTTCCTGATCCCTTGTTGCATGGAGTATGATGGTTCCTGACAGCACAGTAATGAATCCACATATTTCAGAGGCTATGCTGCTTACATTCTGACCAGACCAATCCTGTATAGAATATAGAAAACAACATGAAATCAGAATCTCATGTCTTAAAAATGCATGGAAAACAAGTAACAAATGAAGGCATCAGAAGGAAACCCCACTATATAGAACAAGCGATCTACCTTGAACATTATTACGCTAGCAATTATGGTCAGAGTTGTAAACATCACATAATATACTGGGGCAACAATTGCTGCATTGAATGTATCCAAAGCCTGAAACAAAGATACCGCCAACACCAGTGATATGAGACTGAGCACGTAATAATTTATAATTTGAACTTCCTAGAGAGATCTGAGTTACAGATGGCTGAAATGAAATACCAGCAAGATTAACATCCAAGCAGCATGTGATAAGTTGAATTTTTCAATAAGTAGGCCAACTTAAAGTTACTTTCAAACTCCAATTAAAATTTCAGATTTTGAGAAATTTCCAAATTTATCAGAACGCAAATACTTTATGGTTTATCTACTGCTTTATATTGAAAAGTTATATAGCAAAAGTAGAGTACATCAAATTCCCCTCCTTTATAGGCTAGGAACACAATGTAGTTGAAAGGTAACAAATGGGCTGAACAGGATCTAAGAAAGCCAATAAAAGTTAGGCATTTAGGCAGAGCAAAGACTTTTAGCAACAAAAAAAAAAAAAAGGCCAGTCAAACGCCAATGACAATAGTCGTGGAGGAAGGTGCCAAAATTAAAAGAGCAAAACTGACCTTGTTAAGATAATTTAACTGTGTAACAACACAGATTATAGCAACTGTCAGAAAAAACCACGTCTGAGGATAAGCAATCTGACTTACTCCCTCAAGAGTTAGCTTTATTGCAATTCCAATTGCCTTTATGCTTACAACCTGAAGTAGCACAACAGAGGTACACAGCCAAGCCTAACAATATTTGAGCACATAAGAACAAAATGACTATACGTGCTTAGCAAACAAGAAAAGGATAGTTACCGTAAGTGAACCCATCAAGGAACAGATTCCCAAGTAGACTAGTATATTCGTTTGCCCATATTGTGGTTCAAAATGCAAGACCAAAACTAACACCAGGGAAATTGTAGCTACAACATAAACCAGAAAGGCTGTGTAGAAAGGGAAACACACAAAAAGTTAATTACAACTTACAAGTCAATGGAGGTTTTACGACAAGTAGCATTGAAAAAGAAAAGGAAGAGATATGGGGTCACGAACCTGTTTGGGTAGCCAGGACCCAGATTTCCTCTACAGAATTTAGAGTATGTTCCTGAGGTGCATGGATCACGATCACGACTGATCCCACGATGCAGGTAACACATCCCACGATTCCCATTTTCGTTATTCGTTCCTTCAACAAGAAGTGAGCCAAAACAGCACTAGACAAATCCAACAAACAAGTAAGTCGGTAACAAAAACTTTCAAAACAATAATCAGCACAGCGATGAACTCAGCGTCTACAAGTGCATTTACCTGACAATTATACTCAGTGCACCGAGTGGGGTTACAAGAACTGCCGGAGCATATACATAGGCCACGAAATTGGCAACTTCCCCAACAATCACTACCCATTTGAAAGAATCGAAAACCGAATATAATTTCAGTAACTCATGATCATATCTAGTTATGAGTTCAGTAAAATTTTCTGCAGAAAAAGAGAGAGGGAGCTACACTTACTAGTGATCATGCCAGCCCACCAGAGTGGTTCTAATAAGTATGTATGTCCACCAACTCCTACCCAACTCAAACAAATCAGAGGGAGCACCATAACAAATTTTGATTAAATCTTTGTAAATTACTCCAAATTTTCAATCAACACATTACTAATTATTTTTAAAAATTGAATCTTCGATTAATCATTTGCAATTTACTCCATATTCTCAATATCTGAGATTGAAATTCATGTGAAACTGACCTGCTCGGGTGCCGGCGGCCCCGGCGCGCTTGAGACCCTTCTTTTTCAGGATGAAGCTCGCGCCGATGAACGCACTCGACGCCATCGCCAGTAGCAACCCCTTCGTATTCTCCGAAACCCCCATCTCTCTTTCTAGGGTTTCGATTTCCCGCCAATCAGAGTCGAACAACTGGTTTCTCACTCCTCTCTCGCTCTCTCTGCAAACTGCAATACGCCTGCGAAGCTTTCGAGAGGAGAGAGAGATCTGATCGCGATTTCTAATTTCTAATTAATTCTAATTATTCCTGATTTATTTTGCTAAACTGAAATTGTCTCTCTCTCTTTCTCCGTCTCTCGACTCGCAGGTTCCGTCGTCTTGCCGGAAGTTTCCGTGGCTGTGCGGACGGAAGTAATGATCCCCTGCTTCGCTTGCTACTTACCATGTTGCGGGAGCCGATTTCATTGGTCCGTGACTTGTTGTGGGGCCACACTGAAATTACGAGAGTGTCCTTCCTCTTCTGGAAGCTCCCACGTCAACAAGAGGTTGCAGAAAGTCACGTGACCAGTTGGATGACAGCGTCGGATGCGCCTTAAGGGACACTTGGCTGAGACCTTATACCTGTAACACAAATAGTACACAACATGTTATTATAAAAGTAGTAAAAAAAAAATATATTTTATGATATTAAGCATGGATTGGCTGCTTAAACTAGAGTAGTTTCTTATCATAATACTTCACGGCTTATGAGATAGAATCATATTTCTACGACTTTGTTATCTTTTTTTATTTATGTATTACTTAGTTGATTTTTCTTTTTTATAATCTTTAATGTCATTTTCGTTTTATTATCTGTCCAGTTTGGTAAAGTGACAATTAGGCCTTGTTTGGCACACCGTATAGGGCATCGGATAGAACTAATTATACGGAGCCGGTTGTTTGGTGCCCTTCCGTATTAAATAGCCATTGGATTAATTTAGTCAGTTTGCCTATTTAGTCGGGTATACATTTGTATAATAAACCCTTCCAAAATGAGTGGATTATTAGTCCGGCTCTCTTCCCTCTCGCTCGCACTTCGTTTCCACGACACCTTCTCTCGCCGACGTCGTTCTCCCTGTTCTTTCCGACACCGTCAACACCTACGTCGCGTGTCGAAGGCTATGGGCTTCTTCTGCAACTGTGTCTTGCAAAGAAACATGGTGTATTTGCAGAGAGGTTCTTGACTGAAATTGCAGTGAAGGAAAACTGAGTCTGTGGGTGTTAATTGCAGAGCTTTAGAGTCGAAAATAAGTCGGGGAACAAGAAGAAGGGAAAGAGAGGGAGGGAGGGAGTTTGGGGGTGCGGCGAAGAGATCTGGGCAAGAAACTGTAAAGCTTGCAATCCGGGCTTTGCTTGAGTTTGGGGCTTTGCTTGAAGTTGCTGTGATGACAAAGGATCATGGTCTGAAGCAACTTGAAGAAGCTGAAATTGATGCCATTGTTACTGACATAGAAGCAGAGAAAGCAGCTGTTGTGGCTGCTAAGAAGGGAGTTTGGTTAAAAATGATCTCTACAGCTTATTTTAAAATAATAATACTTTAAATTCTCCCTATCCGGTTTAGTACCAAACACAATATAAATAATACGGTCATTAGTCTGATACTGCACCAAACGCCCTACTAATTTAGTCAGTACTATCTGATGGCTATTTATCTTATCCGACAGAAATAGTCAGTACAGTCTGAGTTACCAAACGAGGCCTTAGAGATTAAATAGAACGGGAAGGAACAGAGTTGGACTTGATCTTGGATTGCATTGGAGGGAGAACAAGAACTAGGCGTTTTGGATCTTATGGAAGTGCTTGAGGATTTGAAGATGAGGAATATCAAGGAAGAGGATCCTAGTTAGAGTGAAACACTATTAAAGAGATAAAGGAGTTGTGCATTTTATCTTATCTTATCTCCAACTACACAGAAGAGTACTAATAAACTTTAAATATTCTCCAACTAATTCCCTAGATCTAAACTCTTGTACATGCACATACGCTTACATCCAGACCTTCTCATCTCTGTCGCACCCCTTTACCACAAATCTCTGCAACCTCTCACATAATTCCAACAGCCTCTCATTGCTACAGCCATTCATCATTTCATCCATTCAAGTCATTCTACCAGTGAAGCTACAGGAGTCTAGAGTTTCTTTTCTTTTTGTTTAGCTTCAATGTTTGTGATAAGTTGTTTTTCAATTATGTTGAATGCGTAACTAATTTCTTTCTTAGTTATAGGTGAATTCGAAGTCATAAACATATGTTTTATATGAGTTGATAGCATCCAGTTATTGTTTCATAAGACGTAAATGTGATTTACTTATCTTTTATGTTTATTAAGGTGAGCAACTTAGTATGCATGCTAGGATTTCACTCTAGAATATAAGAGAGTTTTCACAATATTGTTATGATCTAATATTCATAAGTAGCAAAAATCATTAGTCATGATTAAGTAAATCATTTGTAGGAATATCATGTGTCATAGTTACGAATGTTTTATCAATGATTATGATTTTTGCAAAACACAATGATCTTTGATATGAACATCTATCACGTGTCATGGTTAGAAGAATAATTTGATGAGCGAAGTATCATCCTTTTCATTGAACTTAAGAAAATCTGAGGGTTAATGAGTGTGTCATTGCTAACTTGCGGCATTTTCATCCATGGTTTATAAAAACGAATAACTGAAAATCGATTTGTATACATATATTTCATGTTTGGAGAAGAATTATTTAGCTAGCCTTTCATTCATGAATCACTCAACAGTTTACTTGTTTGCTACAGTTTACTTCAGTTTAAAATTTCAATTTTAGTTTAGTTTTAAATTGATTCAATCCTCTATTCTTTATTTGTTTGTTTAATTTAGTTTCTAGTATTTAAACCTTCTAATTGCCGGAATGGAACAATCCTTACTTACTAGTACTACACTTACATAATTTAATTTGAGTGTTAATTTCTAGCATATTATGGTCGAAACAGTATATATTATATTACAAATCACTGTGTAAAGATTATTTCCACAAAAAATCAATTGTAGAAAATGGTTTGTAATGTTTTTAACGAATCCATTTATTTGTTTTATAAAAGTTCGATGACTCAATGACCTTAGTTTTAAATTTTTTTTTTTTTACAACTGTTTTTTTTTTACATAGTGATTTATAATATAGACGATTCCGATTCTAAATACGAAATTCTATAAATAAACCACGACATATTTTAAAAAGGTGTTCCTCTTCAATACTTGAGGTGTGGCGACCCGTCCCAAACTTTTTATGTAAATTCTCCCCGTGCATGTAAAATGACGATTTTACCCTTATCGTCG
>JAOTRO020188771.1:0-10716 GCA_028566515.2 Pyracantha coccinea | reverse complement strand
CCTAATATAATTTTGAGGACTTGACATTTCAAACAATGTCAAACAACTACTCTCGTATGAAATATAATTTCATAAGACGGATTGTGCACACCATTAATGATAGTCAACCTAGTGGTGGATCCAATCTTTAAAGGTTAGACTAGAGGGTAAGTTGGTCATCGAGGGGAATGAGGCTAAAGCCAACGTAACTAATGAATCAGCCGGGCGGAAACCTAACTTAGTTGATTGGAGATCCCATGTTCTAAGTTCAATAGGCAAAACGGTTGGGCATGATTCAAAGAAGTTAACACACTATATACCTTATTCCTATGATGGAAGAAGTGTGTTGTCTGCAGAAGTTTTAGGGTGTACATTTATACTTAATGACAGTGATATCGTATACATAAGAGGAATAGGGCAGACTATTCTTAATCAGTGATCACCTATGTGAGAGTAGAATTGGGTCGCTTCTATGAGAATGAGATGGCTAAATTCTCTAAAGCTTTCATGAATCCGGGATTTGTTCAGTACCAAAATGAACACAACCGTATGAACCAGAATATATTAGGATTAGTGATGTGTGTTGCTTATTGTCTCGGTTTATTGATGCGGTGAACAGTTCAAGATTCCATATTCACTGCGTCACCAAGTAAATCCGATAAGTATTCACTAGGGTAGGTTCAAGTCCAAAAGACACCCCTCCCGATGCATCTCTTGTCTGCATGTACTCTCAAATTCTTCCTAATTTTTCATTCATGTGGGGGATTGTTGGAAATTAAATATTATAATACATAATTTTAATAATTGAATGAAAAATAGTGTTAACCAATTTCTTAGAAAGGTTATGTTGTTTAGGTATATTCCCTTGATAAGTGATGTATACTTATAAATGAAAAGTTACATCTCTTTACTAAGTAGAAATTGGATTGTATATAAACTCATGAAACCATTGGTATTAAATATAGAAAATTAAAGTTAATTTTTACTTTTGAGAAATAGGGCTTCCCCACTTTGTTTCTCTCATGCTTCGTGTGTCAAATTCTGAGTCGTGTCAAATTCCGAGTCGTGTCTTGAGAGTACGGAATATATAAAATTTGCCAGAGTCCGAAGATTGAAGTGCTTTGACTTCGAATTATAGATTGTTGAATCCTGGGAGATGGACGCCTATCGAACTACAAGCACAAGAGTATGAGCGAAAATCTATCTTTAGGACATTACATTTATGCAAGCCTCAATCTATAAGTTTGTCAGTTTTTCTAACTTTATCTCTAGTTCTTTTTATTAAAATCATATATAATTGATGATGTGAATTTCTTTATGATTAGTATTATTGGAATTCTTTTATATTTCTCATATTTTCTAATATTGCTCCAACAGAGGAAGCTGGCTGTCATCCTGAATACATGAAGTAGTTCGTACAGAACCAGAAGACGATTATGAAGAACCTTATTTTCCAGAACCGGAAGAAAAATTTGCCGACTTTTATGGTTCTCGAGTCAAGCCTTTCTCAAGTCCTTGTAATGATGATGATGATGATGATACCTCTGATGCTGCTGTTGATTCAACCTGCGATTCAACTTCTTCTCATGAAAGTGAACTTGAATGCGAGACTTGTACCCCACATAGCGATGATTATGGAAGGTTTCAACTTGACGATGGAGATGATTCATTCTGCCCAGTGAGTAGTCCAGAGCCATTATCTCCCCCGATACCTGAAGAGTATTTCGACTGCAAATTGTGTGTGAAAATGGCAAGAGAACCGGTGGTGACTCCATGTGGTCATTTGTTTTTGGGGGATTGCTTGGACAAATGGCTGCACTTCTTCACTTCTGAGATGCAGTGCCCTGTTTGTACGAGCAAGGTGCTTGATTCGTCCATCATTCCGGTCAGCCCGCCACCATGGTGGCAACAGAGACCTTGAAATTTCTGGATAGTTATGATGATGTTTAGTGTTGATGCATTATTCATTTGATATTTTTATGTATTTTGGCTTAGATGTAAACTGATTAGCCATTCAAATTAATGAAAGTTTACTTTTCCACTTTGTATTTTCATGCTTTGTTCAAGAAAACAACATAATTTTATATTTGTTGTATATTTTGTTTGTTTGTTTGTTATGAAATCATTTTGCTAGTTAACTTGTCCGATTCTCTTGGATGGCAATCAGTTCATTTGCAACGAAATTCTTATTTCCGCCCTCTACATTTCTTGCCTCTTTTCGCTGTGTGTTTTGTTTTATTCTGCAATCTCAGTGCAGATTCTTTGAATTTGATTTTTGACAATGATCCTCAAACAGAAGCTTCATCCTTCTCTGAGATAATCGGGAACTTACTCTGCAAAATTTGTCATAGACCTGTGCATTTTTTGAAATAAAAATACCGGGCAGTCTATTGAAATTGTTAAAACAAAAGATTTATTAGACAAGGGACTCAATGTGGTTCAAGTATTTCCCTTATGATACGATTCAGGAATGAGATATGCAATCATGCAATCTGAAAACATATTATGAGTCGGTACAAGTTACATGAATTTTCTTTTACATGTCACAGCCTAAGTCATAGTCACTGTTTCGTTTCAAGACCGAAAGGTCAGACACTTGAAAGTTGCACATTGCAGTGTTCAACTTATGGAGTTACAATAGTATAATAGCATAAGCGAAACTAGTCTGCAATGAAAATGAGGAAGAGTTAGTGACTTATAAACTGCGTGGGATTGATTAAATTGATAGTCGTATTCAAACCCGTAGGGATCGATGTGTGCCATTAGCTGCCTCTTTCAGCCAGTTTCTCTCTTTTAAATATGTGGAAATTCAATATAGGGTTGCTCATGACGTGGCAGCACTTTTGCTACTGTGCTTGTATGTTCTCTTTCGTTCGGAACTTTGTTTATCCGACTACAGAATAAGAGATGACCTCAGTTTTAATCTATGCGTGATCATTACTTGGTTTTGAACAAGTTCTTGATCAACGGCATCACTACTTTGCTTCGGCAACAGATCAAATCTATTCTGAATTTTTACGCGGCTTAATCAGCGCACACGTATTTAATTAGAGAAGGGAAACAAAAAAACATCTTTTTAAATATCTTGGAAATAAATTTATTTAACTAGGTCTCTCAAATCATCCATAACTGATCATTATTTCGACAGGAAATAATACAGAGATTTTTATTAATACAAGAATTGATCAGATAATTTCATGATCATATAACCCTCAGAGCTTTCTCTTGGTTTATTTCCTGCCCTTCTGAACACCTCCATCTTAGTTTATGCTGATCCGAGAAAAAGGGAAATGTTAGTAAGTTTATATATATGACATGCAATATCAATATAAGCAAGATATATAATTTAATTAGGCAAAAAAATAAGACACTCACCTCTGGCAGTTGGTGGTCTTTGAGATGGGGATATTCATCGCAATCCCACACTTGCCTGGGAGAGTAGAAGCTGTAACTTCGTCAACATTGGGGAAGCGGTTCGCCGCTGCCTTACAGCATTCACAAGCTTCCTGCTTATCAGTTGTGGTTTGGGCGAGGTTCTTGATGTTCTGCACCCCGGCGCAGCAAGCAGGGTCAAGACTACCCCGTTTGGTCAGGTAGGAAACGCAATGTGCCAAGTTCGAGTCCACTTGGCCACAATTGACAACGGCCTCTCCTTGCTGCACCATTAGATGAGCCATGGCTAGCACAACCAACATTGAGATCACAATGCCCTTCATCATTTTTCTTAGTGATGAATATACTAAAAAGCTTGATAGCTAGCTTGTGCTTTTGCTTGTGGAAAATGGATGGTTTGCATGGTGTATTTATAGCAGTTTGGAGATGATGGCCTAAACAAAAACAGTTGGGGAATTTTGGCCTTTCTCAAAGGCACTTGGATAGTAAAAGGCTAAAGAGGATAAGGTTTGGGCTAATTTTAGTTACAAATTTTGCAGGCTTTATAGTCTTGGTGATGAGTGATGGATCTGGCCCTGTCCAATTTAACCAATTCTATCTTTTCAAGAATTTCTTTTGTTTCTATTCAAAACCACCCTTGATAGTGGATAGGCAGTCCAAAAAGATGACCCAAAAATTTAGCAAACAAATAAAAGATTTTTTTTTTAAATGCTATGTAGCATTAATATGCTACGAGCATTGGATAACCTAAATTGATTTGGATTGTTGCCTTTATTGTGGTCTTATACTTTAGTGCTATGTAGCATGAAAGTCGAACCTAAAATTTTCATCTACTATTATCTAAAATAGCAAATTTTTCTTTCATTTTTAATTCATGTACTATCAACTTCAAGCCTTGGCAAAATATAATAGCACAAAGGAATTCTTTGTCACATCAATATTCAAATAATTAAGGCTAAAAATATTGAAGGTCGTAATAAGGTTCCCAACGTACAATTTTTTCTGTTTGTGAGACTTCATTTTGGACAAGGCAAATATTTAGACAAAAATTAACACGATCAAATCCAGTCTTGCAGATGATTTATTGATGTTAGGATGTGCGAAGAGAATATTAACTGACTGATGACATCAAAATTATATATTTACGTTCATAATGCGGAAAACTTATGGAAGAGTCCATTAAAATTCTAATGCGAAAAACTTATTTAAATTCAAATCGCATTGATAGAATTTTTATCACCTGCAAAAATAGGGATAAAATACTTAAAAAATACTTTCAAGAGAACAAGATAGTTGTAATATAAACGGCTCAAGTAAGGTCGTTTCCACATGAATTGATTGAATAAATTGTGTTTAAACTAATTCTTAATTAACTATTTAAAACAAAGTTCCGGAAAGGTAGATTTTATGCCCTGGAATATTAAAAATGAATTTTAAATTAAAACAATTAAAGAAATCAATTTGAAGGGGAAAATCTTAGAAAATAATGATAAAAGGACACTAGGATTCCGCCGTGTCCTTAACAATCTTATGTAGTTTTACCAATTACTTATGAATTACACATACAACTTTGAAGGTTAGGTTTTCCTTTTGCATATTCTACTTGTGGCATTCAAGCTAGAACGTTTATCAAACATGCAATCCGTCTGTGGCATTCATATCAAATATAAACATGCATGACTCATTACACTTTGTGAAAACCTTTTGAAAAACCATGCAACCTCTACGACATGACATTCGCCCTAGGTGGAATTACGACAACTATCAATCACAAGAAGAAATACCTAATTCCCCGGTGGCATTCCGATCGAATTGCATCAAATTACTTATCTAAACATCCTAATGGTCACGAATCATTAAGACACAAAGACAGTTTAAAGCACAGTGATTAATAATTCAAAGTATGCATGCATAATATCATAAGTAATTAAATAAAAACTACATATTCATGCTAAGGCTCAGGGCTTCGCCCTAGCAAAAGAAAATTAGCTACGCGTACTCATAATTAAAATCAACATAATTGTATTAAACTAGAAAAAGAGTTAAAACACCTTGTATAATAAAATCTGAAAATCTCTAAAGCTTTGCACAAAGTATTCTCTCCAATGTTGTGTACGTTCTCCCCCTCCTAGGTTTGCCAAAAGGCTTATTTATAATACTCTAAATAAAATCCTTCTAGTAAAAGGTCTTAGAATAGGACTAGGAAACTAAATAAATTGAAATAAAATAGGAAACATAATCCTAATTTGACTTGGTAAATTGGTCTGGAAATCTGCACAATTACGTTTTGGACCCAAATCAGCTCAAAATTTGCCCAATACAGCTGGATTTAAAGCTTGGACTATTCTGAACACTTCTCCAGAAGGCCATCATGGACTCCAAAAATGCAGTTTAAGCCCAAAAACGTCACTTTCTAGCAACGCGCACTGTTTCTTTATTTAATCGCCAGAAAATAACCGCTTGGTAGAAAAATCCCAAATTTTGATACGAACAATCTAAGGAACACACGAACGTCCTCCAATTTGAATCACTCCAAAATTCGTCTGTTTGGTCATGTTTTGCTCCAGAAGAAGTTCGAATGTCTTGTATTAAAAAATGCAAACCAAAGTATCAAAATTCTACCAAAATAATTACCAAATTATACTAAGAATAGGGTAAAATATATAATACAATATTGACTCATCAAAATACCCCCAAACTTAGCTTTTTGCTTGTCCTCAAGCAAAACAATACTAAAAAATAAAACAAAAGTTAACAATCTAGAAACTTAACCAAAACTAAATAACAAAAATTTTCACCTTCAAAGTTGCAATCCATAGACAATGTTAAAAATCAGAACATCTTTTCAAATTTTCAGCCAATCCCACTACAGAGTCTAAGCCATTTAGAATCGATTAGAAAAGAATTCACAAACTTCCTTTGGTGTAAAGTGAACCAACATAGTTAAGGAGACTCGACTAAAACCCTTACTTCTCATCCTTTTATTCAACACTTCACACAAACTCACTTGAGACATAAATGTCATTTTTTTTTCTTCTCGATTTTTTGTTTCGTTTTTTTTTTTTTTTAAGTAACAGTGGCGGTCGTGCAATGTCAGTTCACTTAAGCTTTCGATCCAACCCATGTAACAAGCTTTAGGTCAATGACTCCCAAACCACAAAGGCTTTTAGGGCACTAGGTGTAAAACACCCCTAAGGACTTATTAACTTGAGTTGTAAAGGCTACGAAACCAACTAACCATCCTACCCCATACCAAAACTATACCGTTTGATGCGAGAATCACTCCTGATTAGGTAGGACTGGCCCGGTTACTAGGCAAAGCCTCGGGTGAAACAATTATTACTTTATAACACATACTAAATTTTACTTTACTTGGAATAAAAATTAAAATATACTTAGACTAAGAGTAAGTGTTCCAATCTCACTCCCCACAAATCATGTTGATGTGAATGTGCAAATTGTCAAAGTATAACCCATGAATTAGTGTCTAAACAACGATAAATAGAAAAGACTCTACTGTGGGATTGATCTTGACCATGTCCATTTGTCCTAACATTTAAAATAAACTATGGATATTAACTTAAAATTTGAAAATTTTATATTGACTCAAAAATTAAAGTTAAAAATTCTAATTCCAACCCCCAAACTTAAATCACACATTGTCCTCAAGGTGTGAAAAAGAAAGAAATAAAGAAAAGGAAAAAAAAATTAAAGAAGAATAGTCGACACAAGCAACTGGCCAATCAAAGCAACATGTTAATAAATAAATAAAAACGAAAAAAAAAAAAAAAACAATAATACCGGGTCTAGAAGGAGAAATTGGTGTACTGGAGGAGCACATGTCATCAAAGGATGTATCAACCCATTGCAACACAAAACGGGGCCCATGGAAAGAGCACATGCTGGCGGTGGAGTAACGGTTGGGCTGCACCCAACCCCAAAACAGATCCAATAAGAGCAATGGATCCCCCATTTACGTGAACACCACACACGCGCACCAACGTGTGACAAACTTTGGATTCCCCTCCCATGTCTGCACTTGTAACCTCGAGCCTAGAGCCAAACGGCTATCTTCTTTCCTCGAGCCCAGAGCTCGCCATTTCAAAACAGTCTCCTCTCTCTCATTTCTGATTTATATGGAGGAATCCTAAGCCTTTTTGCTTTAAAAAATGGTGCTCATTTCTCTGTACTGGTAAAACCTAGCCGCACCTCTCTATTCTTTAAGTCTCCCAAAACTAAACTTCAAACATGCCTCCAACGCTCTCGGTTCCAGTCAGGGTGTGCACCATCCTCGCTAAATCTCAGTTACAAAACCGAAATCTCAGAGGTAAAAATCTCTCCTTGCTGCCATTGAGTTCCATTTGGGATGAGTTTCATGGAAAACAAAAGGTGACGCACCACACCCAATCTTCACAGATCCAGGGGCATTCATCCAAGACTCATCCATCTACACGTAAAATCTCAGTCCCCTCCAGACACCAGCTCTGATTATGATATCTGAACATTTGGTTACATTGATGGTGATAATCGCATGTGACTGTGCTATTCCTGCATGTTGAAGATCTACTGGTTTGCATGAACAATGACAGTTGGAGGTAAAATGTGTGTAGGACGCTCACTAATCCGTCGTCTGTAGGAAGAAAAGAACAAAAACAGCCTCTCGAACCGTACAGATCCAAGCACGCAAAAGGTACAAACTCAAGTTTTGAAATGTTCTAACTATGAACCCCAAAGATCCCGTGCAATATCAGTTTAAATCTCAAATATCTGTTGCTCTATGTGTATGTCGCAGGAATCCAGTGGATTAATGAGAGAAACGAACACTTAAGCTGCAGATCCAATGGTATAAAACTCATCCTTTTGGTTGTACGTACTCAGCATTTACAGCTTCAATGCACTTGTCTTGTGATATTCTGTGATAGTACGCAAGACTGATATCGTGAACACGCATCCTCCCAATATATATGTATGGACCATTTGGACTAGATCCGTGTTGAGGACAGAGAAGGAATTAACCCCCAAACTTAGATAATGGCATACTTGGCACCTTGCGAGTGTGAAAGTGATAGATCCCCCTAGTCATGGTTCCGCGGTAACTCATAAACCTGATTGTTTGTTGCAGGAGGACTCGAGACCCACAAAGGAAGCTCAACGGCGTCGAAGGGACAACACTGAAGAATGGCCGCATAGCAAAACTCAAAGGTATAACCTCTTATCCCTGCAACTTGGGTTGCAGATTGGGTGGGAAAAATGTAGATCTGGTAAACATGATGAAGATCAATTCTATGGTATGTGGATCTATGATATTTTCTGTATTCTGCTTCCACATATCAAAGAACTGCATCCCAGAAAATAAATGTTCAGATGTACACTTTTGCAAGATCTTTGTAATGTCTGCATTATTTTTCAGCATAGTATAGGAATGTGGTTGATGTTAATGTAGACTTCCAGTCTTAAGTAATCTCTGCATGGATTCTTGTTCTGTCCTGTTTACTATCTGCAAAAATCCAAGTTATGAAAATTAGTGATAGAAAGAATATAGAAAATACAAACTGTAAACTAAGAATTAAAGAGAAAAATCAATTTTTTTGTTTTTTGTTTGTTTGTTTTTGTTTTTGTTTTGTTTTGTTTTTGTTTTTGTTTTTATTTTTTTTTATTTATATTATATTTTATAATTATAATTATAGATGACACTAAATGACAGCCTAGGAATTTAAATGCATCTAGATGGAAAATAATGAAATAAAAAAGACAGAAAGTAAAGAAAAAGTTAGAAAATTGGGTTGCCTCCCAATAAGCGCTTTATTTAGCGTCTGTAGCTAGGCTGAACAGAAGCCCAGTGATTAAGTTGCTGGATCCTTCAGAGTCATTGACTCACATGCACTGAACTTCTTTAGGAATGACTTTAGTAGATACTTCTTGACCTTGAGCACACAACCCCTGCCCTATGTTTCAATGTCCATGTTGCCTTTTTGAAATATCTGCTTAACCATATAAGGGCCTTTCCACCGAGACTCTTGTCTCCCTGGAATCAACAACCACACCTTTGTATCGGGCTTTATTTTCTCAAAATTTAGGCTGCCTTGCAATATTTTACATTTTTTCTTCATTGGCTGGCCATCACACAACTCTTTGTTACTGTGATTTAAGACTTGTGCAATCGTGAATGAAATTTGGAGGCTTTTATGGTCAGATGGTCTGTTGATCTGGTCATAAATGTGTCACGAGATAAACCATCTAATGCATCAACACGCACGCATTCTTGCTTTTCTATTGGTTGTTTGGCTGCTTCAAACAAATTAAAAACCACTGATTGATCTTGGACCCTTAGTGTTAAGGTTCCAGCTTCAACATCAGTAAAAGTACGGGCTGTTGCCATGAAAGGGCGGCCTAAAATGATGGGTGTTTTCAAATCCTCATCCATGTCTAGAACCATAAAATCCGTTGGCAGAAATAAGTTATCTACCTTTACAATAACATCTTCAATGACCCCTCTAGGATAGGTAATTGAACGGTCAGCCAGTTGAATAATGCTAGAAGTTGGCTTCAGCTCACGTTCATCTAAACGTTTAAAAACTGAATAAGGCATTAAGTTTACACTCACACCCAAATCAATTAAAGCACTGCTAAAATCACAATTTCCAATGGTGTAAGAGATAGTATAATTCCCTGGATCTTTCTTCTTTGGAGGCAATTTGTGTAGTAAAACTGCACTGCACTGTTCTGTTAGCACAATTTTTTCTGATTCAACAAGCTTTCTTTTTTTACTGCAGACATCTTTCAAAATTTTGGCATAGGAATGGATCTTTTGAATGGCTTCTAATAATGGCAAATTAATATGAACTTTAGCCAATGTTTGCATGAAATCCCTTAATTCCTGATCTTTTGCTTTAGGCTTCAACCTCTCGGGATATGGCATCGGGGGCACATAAACACGTTTTGACTTTTCTGCAGGTACTGCAGTATTTTCGGATTTGTCCAGTGGCTGGGCAGATTCTGCAGAAATTTCAGAACCTGTTTGTGGCTGCATAAGAGCTGCCCGTGAAGTTCCAGCACTATTTTCTACATTTTCTGCATCACGGTTGTCATAACTTTTTCCAGATCTCAATGTTCTTATTGCACAACAGTCTTCTGTACCTCTTGGATTTGGAACTGTTTGGCTAGGAAATTTTCCTGGTTCTCTGCCTGAAAACTGGATTAAGAGCTGCCCTATTTCCTATTGTAGATCTTTCATGGTTGCTTGTATGTTCTGAATGTTTTGCTTGGTTTTCTGAATTTCTTGTCTTGTTGCATCAAAACTTGCCTTAGTGTGATCTGCCAACTTTTCAATTGCGACTTCCCAAG
>JAOTRO020188753.1:0-10717 GCA_028566515.2 Pyracantha coccinea | reverse complement strand
TGTTTTGTTATTAAGGGACAATCTTAGGTGCTCCGGAGGGTTCAGTACTTTGGAAGTTTTAGTCGTTAGATCGTTGTTTAAAAATACAAAATTCAAGATCTAACGGTTAAAACACTCGGAATACGTACTCCAGGGCACCCAATAATTTTTGTTGTTACTAATTCATCGCTTGATAAGCGTTTGCTGGACGGGTGGTGTACCTTTTGAACACATGATAAACATTCATTAGACGAGTGACGACCCTAGAATAACGTATTGGTTGCAAGGAAAAATCTCTCCACAAACTGAAAAAGTATGTGACCCTGTGTATTATGGTCTCACATGACTCACGTTGGTTCAACAGTAAGAACTGCCCTAATCAGGTAGCAACGTAACAGGTGAGCTAAAATTGTTATAAAGTAGAAGAAAATATGTTGCGTCATTGCGGAATATCTTCTAACGTATACAATGTAACAAATGTTATAAACACAAGAATATACATGTTCAATTATAAGTAGATTCTCTTAAAAATTAGGAGAGAATATGTCATGTCAATGCTGAGTATAAACAATCATGACCTACTCACACAAAGGCTGTTGAAGACCAAGAGTAGTAGTAAACAAATGGGGTAAAATTAGACCTCTTAATTTTTTGCACGATTCGTTAATTAGACATGAAAATATCAAATTTTGAGTCAATACGTTAACTGATTTGATCGTTATTAAGCCACTCCAGGCCTACCCGTTGGTAAATGGTAACCCCGTAAAATGAATTAAATTCTTAGCTTTTATTGTTTAACCACAAACAGAAATAGAGTAATGTAAAAACAGTTAAAAAAAAGAAAAAAGAAAAAAGAAAGGGAATTCCAACTGTGGCAACCAACTGCCCTACCCTTCAACTGCATTTCTTACCTCCATTCAGGGGGACAAAGGCTAGCTGTGTAGGTCAATAAGCCAGAACATGTTCCTAAAACTTCATCACATTGAATTAAAGATCTTTTTTTAACAGTTTTTATTTTTGATAAATTGACTTTTTCTTTAAGGAAAACTAATGAAAAGGATTTGAAAATTTTGAGTTTTAACTAATAAGGACAAAATAAAGGGTAAAGTGAATAATACTAGGATTGACTTTTTAATGTAAAAATATAATTTTTCATTAAAATGAACAGTACCGCGAGCTTTTCGTTAAAATTTTATTTTCTTTATTGGATAAGAAAAGCAGCCTAACAGGGTAATAAATAGAAACTCTAACCATTTACTTCAAAATCCAAGAACAGCTCTTCATTCATAATGTTTAGGGTTGCCCATCAATAGCTTGCTTCCAAGTCCAAGTACTAACGCAAAAAGTTAGTTGCCATAAGCGAACTTTCGAGCCAAGATGCTATATATAGGTTAAATTATGAAAGAATTGGTAATTTTTCTCTTTTCAATACAAATCAATATTGGAAGAGGGAATTTTGAAAACAGAATCTCGAATATAGAGATAAACACTCTTAGTTGCTTGAGTTGTATTTTTTTATTTACCAGATATGATGATGAAAAAAGTTGGAGTTTCACCCTAAAATCAATTGGCAATATATGAGTATCACAATTACTTATAAGCACATGCAAGCTCTCCCGAACTGGGATTCACTCTCAACACGTCCCCTCACGTGTGTCGAATTGTCAAGTCAACGTGTGGACAACAAAAATCGGATGATGTAGAATAGGTGTGGTCGTTAGGCTTCAAACGTGGGACAACATGCTCTGATACCTTGAAGAAAGTTGGGGTTCCACCATAAAAGTAATTGACAATATGAGGAATAGCCGAATTACTTATCTGCACAAGCAAGGTCCCTTATTTCTTATATGTGGGATTCACTCGAAACAGATAACCATATATATGTATATTTGCGTGTGGTCTAATATTCTAGTGGATGATATGTTGAGCTTCTACCCCTGTGTCTTGGGTTCTAAACTTCCACTCTCTAAATTATTGTAATAGTTCCGAACTCTTCCCCTCTCCCCAATAATAAAAAAAATTTTATTTTACCACACCAGAGTCATGATAAGCATACAATAATACAAACACTCATATCTAAATTATTGTAATAGTTCCGAGCTCTCCCATATCTCCAATAATAGTAAAAATAAAAATAAAAATAAAAATTTACCACAGTCAGTCATGAAAAGCATACAATAATACAAACACCAGTTTCCTTGTACCAAACTGTTGGTGGAATCTGGTCTGGTTGGTAAATCATGTGCCACCAAGTGGCCTTTTTTCGTGACTTATTGCTCCGTACAAGCTTTGATCAAAACAAAAGAGCTTGTATTAGAGTGTTGCTTCAATGAAGGATCCTCCCTTCTAACTAACTTAACCTAACAGAGCTCCATATACAACCAAAAGCCATAACTGTTGATATCTTATTGGCAAGCCAATTCATGGCTGCCAAAAATTGTACTAGTTAGTACCAATTATAACCTTATATTTATGTAAGACTTTTTTTTATCCAAAATGATCTTTGACGTTGACATAACTTTTTACTTTGACATTTGACCCCTAACAATGAAAATCGATCGAAGTGGCCCCTAAGTTTGTCAGCTGTAAATCATTTTGGTCTTCTATGAAAAATTTGTCAATATCTTCGTTAAATAGTCACGTAAACGACTATGTGACCACCTTTTTAAGGAATAAGGACCAAAATGATTCACGGTGGACAACTCATGACCCACATCCATCGATTTTTATTGTCAAAGACCAAAATGAGGAGTTATGTCAATCTCATAAACCAATTTAGCTAAAATGCAGAGTTTATTACATCTCCGGGCTTCTCATGAGTAGTGAAAAATGTCCATCCGTGGCAAACTCCAGCATGCACGCCCTTGTTATCGATGGCACAAACAGCTCCAACAAAACCAGGGAATTTTCTCCTGATTCGTGATATCGCATCCTTGGCAGCGAGTTCCCAATCTCATACTCTCCACAACTTGATAACTCTAATTCAATCATTTAAAGTAAACTGTTAAGAGTCGTTAAATACAAGTGAATAGATTCAGTAGAGGAGCGAACTGGGGACTAAATACACAGGGTAGGACAGAAACAAAGCCTGCTCGACACACGCACAATGCGTTCTTTATATCAGGTGAATGAACCCCATGGACGGAGCCAATGAAGGCTCACTAAGAGCAGATGCCCCCACTCAATTAATTCATTTGTTTAGTTGCAGACTACAATTATGTAATATACACGGGTTATCTTTGAAGAAAATATATGTATTTAATATCTAACATACAATCATTTTACTTATATTCCATATCAAATATTATATGAGCAATAGTGCTTTTGTTCTGTCATTCAAACCCAAAAAATTCTCTCCCGCCTATCATGTACTTATATTTTTCTCATCACATTCCCACTTTCCACTACTATATTGAAATTTTTGTAACATTGGAATTGTGATAGATCATCATTTGAAACCATCCTTAATATCATATTGCGTATAACCAAACCATGATAAGGTTTTCTTAGTTGTTTTCGGTTGCCCCCACTAGAAGAAATTTCTGAAGTTTTCACATCAAAACATACTGACGCTGCAAAATGATGGATCGGATTGGTTTGTTAAGTTCAAAACACAAGCCACCAGGCCGGAAACCAGTTTATAATGCTTGACAAGCTTCCAACAGGCATGGTTTGATTAATAACAGTGTCTGCTTTACATTTAAGACAAACTATATATAATACTTGATTAAGGCTATAAGAAGGCAAGTCAATAGCAATAATTCATAATTTCATCGTCACCCTGTTGGTATTGTCGGAGCAAAACCTAATTTCAAATACGAAGATTTGTAATTGTTAACTGACATTGACATCCTTCAGCAATATATGCTGCAAAAGAAGAACCTAAGTAAGACCAGGACCAAAGGTGACCAATATTGTTTAAGAGGTGTTTTTTGCATTACCGTGGAAGGAAACGCATCGTGACATCGCCATCTCCGGTTGCACCACAAGCCCCGACTTCGTCATCTGCATATGCAGAAGATCCTGCAAGCACTGCAAGCAGTCGAGAAACTGTGCTTTCACTCATGCACTCGGAGTTCTGTATTAGACTCTCCTTGGTGCCAATCCGAGTAATCGCTTGTATCAAAATCCTGATCACATCCAACGGTGATCCATGATATTGCGAATCATACAAGAGGACATATACGCAATTTTATCATCTATTTTGAACAAGCAAAGAAAGGGCGGGGGTGGGTGCTTGCCACTAACCGTCTTAACCGTCTTTACGTGGTAGTGGGATGAAATTTCCACTGTTTTTCATACACAATTTAGATGACCAATTAGAAACGTGAACACCGTAATCAGGCCCTTCAAATTCCATCATCTTTGATCCTTAATGGTCCCACAATCTAAGTACTTAGATTCAACGGCTAGCTTTAATTCACCAGTTACGTTTCCATAAGATGCGCCATGTGCATGCAAACCCTAGCATGCTCGAGATTTTGAAGAAACTCAAAACTCAAGAGTTCATTTTCCATAATCTCATTTTGTCCAAGAAACCCAATTAATTTCCGGAAGAAAATTTTGTTTCCCATAGGAGTGAAGAAAATTGAGAGATTGATTTTGTTGAAAAATGGCGAGGCAAAAGCAAAACGATGGAGCATACATCAGGAAAGGGCCATGGACTGCTGAGGAAGATGAGGTACTCATAAGTCATGTGAAGAAAAATGGTCCAAGAGACTGGAGCTCCATTCGATCCAAAGGACTCTTGCCGCGAACTGGAAAATCATGCCGGCTCAGATGGGTTAATAAGCTCCGACCGAACTTGAAGACGTAAGTAAGCCCTACGAATCCTTGGAATATTATATAGATATCAAACACTAATTAGTTTTTGTAAGTTCAGTTGATGAGTGTTCATTAATTTGTTGGGTTCACGTTTTTGTTGATTATTGGTGGGTTTTTGGCAATTCAGTAGTTGTAATCTGTATTTTCTCGCTTAAGATTGACGCTAACAAAAAATGTGAATTGAACTTTTACAACAAAGTGGATGCAAGTTTTCTGCAGAGGAGGAGAGGATGGTGATACAACTGCAAGCGCAATTCGGGAACAAGTGGGCGAAAATCGCAACGTATCTGCAAGGCAGAACGGACAATGATGTGAAGAATTTCTGGAGCACTCGGCGAAAGAGGTTTGAGAGGATTCTGCAGAAATCGACATCCTCAAACTCCCCCCAAAACAAAGGGAAGAGCCTTGTGCATCATGAATTTCCAGTGGATAAGGTAAGGTAGCATTGTTCTCAAATTTCCAAGACAACTTTTTCAAATTAACAGTTGTGAATTCTCAGGTTTCTTCTCATCCAAGCAATTCCTTTTTGAATTCTGAAGAGTTGGGAATGGTGGATCTACCGGATTTGGTGAAAGCAAACCAACTGCTGAATGTGGAAGCAGAGCAGCAGCCCATGCTTGAGGCCATGCCGATTAATATGATCCCGTCTTCTGATTTCCCACCACACTCATCTTTGTCTCAGCTTCCTCAGCCCCAATTAGACCTCTCATTTTTATCAGGATGCAAAGAAATTGACCAGGACCCTATCGTTCTGAACTTGCTGGACGTGTTCGGGCAGGAGATCCCACCTCTTGGACTGGAGGAATATGCTCAAGGTAACAAGTTAGGAGAGCTTAAAGACCTTTCGACTCCTGACATTTTCTTCGATGAATTCCCACCTGAGATGCTTGATTATCTTGAAACTCTTGCAAGTTCGTCGAAGTTATGAATTCCTGGGAGTCTTGTGCAACTGTTATTTGGTATGAATTCTGGGACACAATTGATTGTTTGCTACACTAGAAATGAAGATTTGAACTTGTTTAATAGATATTCTGTTTAATTGTTGAACATGACGAAAATCGCTTCTTTATACAATGTGCTAGTCCAATATACTGCAACCTGAGTCCATAAACTCAGTGTTTACTGATCTTATTAAGAAATTTACATAATCAATGGTGATGATATACATTTTCCTAATATTAACCCTACCCAAAGTAAGAAAACAATGCCAAAACCAATTACAACGTCCAATTCAGTATTAAATCCAAGCTTTTTCACAGCTGCACCAAACAATTCATGGTCTACCATGCTCCAACTCGAAATACTGAACATTCGTAGGACTGGCAAAGGTCATAAATTCTTCGACTCTGTAATTATCGTCACAGCCAGATCTGGTTTCAGTCTCAAAGCGTTAGTCAGTTGGACTGCCCAAGGAATTTGTATCATCTCCAGATTGTTTCATTAGCATCTGTGAAAATTGCGTTGTGATGTTCCATGAGGCACTGGACAACCTCAATGGCGCCGAAGTCCATGGGCACGCCATCATCCAAGGGGATGGAATCATCTACAGCATCACCTTCATCTGAATCCACAATGAAAAAAAATACGCGCAAAAGAAATGAATGTTCTTTCGAAAAACCAACAATATAACACCTGGTTAGTTCATATAATTTCTCTAAAATAGAAATAGGTTGCTAATGAAGAACCGCTCACCAGAAAGCATGTCCCATGCAGTATAAGTAGGCTCAGGATCCAAGTTCTTCCTGGAAGGACCTTTTGACGGTTGATTCCAATATTTCCTATATAGGTCCGGTGTCTTACCCTTCTGCCAAATTATAACAGGGGCCATCTCCATCGCGAGACTTTGGGTGCTCATCTGTGTACAGTAAACAACTATTTAAGCAATCTTATCAACGATTCAGGCTATGAACAACCCGCCATGCATACAACAGAGAGAGAGAGAGAGAGAGAGAGAGAGAGAGAGAGAGATGCTTCCTGCCTTGTTAAGAACTGACTTCTGGCTAACACGGAACAGTAATGCAGTGACAAATTCTAGGGTTGTGTAGTTGACCGTAGGAAGCCTCCTGAGCATGGTTCTCATCGCATGTATGCTGGATCGAGCACCCTTGATCTCATTATAAAGCTCAAATGTGGTTAGTGGCTCAGGAAGGATAGCTAGGTAACATTTGACTAGAGCCGCTACATCAATTGGGTTTACACCCTCTGGTAATGGTGCATTTGAATCTGATATTACAACACTAGATTAGTGTCATCTAAATAGAACTAAGAAAATTATGTTTCAAAGAAATAAATAAAAAGAAATTATACACACTTCAAATACCTTGGTTGTACAGTGAAACCAGTTGGTGAATGACTTTTCTATCTCCCTCGCCTTTAAATAGATAAGGTGTATTTAGTCCTAGGAGTCAAAAACATCACGAACAAGTTAATCATACTTGCAAAGGAAATCAAAGTAATATATGTGTAAGTGATCATACATGCACCAGAAGTGTATAAATTAGAGAAGTATAGACTATAGAGTACCGGATAATATGAGATAATCTGCACATCTGACCAAAATTTGAGGAATGGGCCTACTAGATTGTTGCCGTTGCACAATAACTTCAATCGGAACTCCAAAAACTGAAAAAAAAAATTTAAATAACCATCACCATTCACCAATTAACCCAAGATTAAAAGCAACTACCATCCTGATACAGTTTATCTTGACACACAAACCACCAAATTAGGGAGATGCAGAGGATCCAGAATTTCACCATTCTTTAAACAATGCTAACTATAAAAAACATGAGTCATTTTCTATAAATTCTCAGCTACAAATTTCACCTTACAGCTATAAGTACACATACATTTTAGGGGGAACCCCATGTAACAGAAGGTCATGTGTAATATTATCAGAAGTCAAAGAAACAAAGCTTCCAATGTTTCCTCAATCCCAACTTCGTCCACCAGCACTAACTGCTACCCACTATCCCATCTCCTACAATTAATATGTATATTCCTTGCTTGTTGATTTCAGAGAAAAACCAGACATGGGTCATTGGAGAAGAAGTAGTCGAACAGCCAAACAAGCCACAAATCCTCAACAATTCCCACTATAACCCTCGAAACCAAATGTAGTACAGTATCTCAGTTTCAAATTCCATCCAATTCACTGTAAATCTCACAGATAAAAAGCTGTTTCCAAATACTACAATTAGGGGTGTGCTATCCACACACCCCTTGTTAATTTATGTCCTTTGATCTTCTTTAATTTAGTCGATCCGACAGCTGCAAATTAAGAGGGTGTGTATGAAGTAAAAATGGGTGTGTGGATAGCACACCCCTACAATTAATGATGTTAGGCAAAAAAGTATATGGAGGGTGTAGAAAATTCAAGAAACTTACCGTCGGTACTTGCAACACCCTGAAAATGAAAAGAACAAGATTAGACTTTCAAAATGTGTATAACAAAGAAGAAAAAGAAAGGTAACAATTGTTTCAAAATTCTATACCTTCTGCCATCTTTCGATATCACTCAAAATGGTTTTGCTCTTTTGGGCAGTCTTCTTTGCCACCTGAAAGAAAAATCACCATTTCAAATGTGTCAGTGATGAGTTCAACTAAAAAACATGCTTTAGGCACACACTTAGATTGTCAAGCTCTGGAGCATTTACAGAAGTCAGTATTTACGATAAAGCATTCACCGTTGGGGTTAAAGAAACAGAAAAATAGTACTATACGTTCAGTGACTTCAGTCTAAGTTCAAGTTGGATATGAATCATTATCGCCTAACAAAGTTCTAGCCAGTTTACCTCTTCAACTTTTATCTTCCCAACAGAAACCTTTTCCTTTGTCTCTGATAAGCCCTTCCTAAACAATGTACCAGTTGTCGCAGCAGCAGTTATAAGGCGTTCCTGCACAGCATGTCTTGTAGCTGGTTGCTGAAGAATCGCCCATCGACTTTTGAACATTGACCCAACTCGTTCTGCTACATCAGCAACATTCACTTTTGCATCTTTAGTGACCTCTCCAACAAATGTTCCAGCTTCTTTAATCTTCACCCCTGCATTAAAATATAGTTGGCTAAGTCAAACACCAATCTTTTTCTTAGAAAATGATTAAACAATAAAAAACGGTGTAATCGGAAGGTACCTGAGGAAGAAAAGAAATCGGTAGCTGCCTCTTGTGTGATGGGGGGTGAGAACGGGAAAGCCATTGTAGCAGTTGCAGAGACCAGAATCAAATTATAAAGGCAAAGACCAGTTCAGCCTGGTTTGAAGGGAACAGATAAAAAATATGTCAAAGAAGATCGAAGGCCACTACTTTTCAGAGGTTCTACAAATTCAAGAAAAAAATTGCAATAAATCACAACGGTTTCCCTCTTTCGCTAAGAAAAACTAAGGTATATATAGAAGGAAACCAGCTTTGATTTCACAGGCAGTAAGTCTCTTGAATCCATTTATTAACACGAACTCGAAGATCAACTTCAACAACAAATCATCAAAGTTTCCCTCCTCTACTCCAAGAAATCAACTTAAACAATAATCTTTCTAAGTCAACTGTTTGGTTGGTGAGAAAATGAAAGAAAGTCAAATCCCCTCCCCCCATCATTCCCAAATACAAAATTTCTCAACTTAAAATTAAAAAAATTATGATCTCAACTCAGCCAATCAGCTCGAATCAATTCTCTCTCACTGTAATCTGTCCAAAGATTATTCCTTTTTCATCAAATTTTATCCAATTATCAAAACCCAGTTCCTACTAATTACATATAAAAATTGGCCAAATCAACATCAATCGCAACCTGATAAAAAATTTAACTACAAATTGAAAAGAAAAATAGTACTAATACAGCAGTAATTGAAGATAATTTTAATTTAGTTTCCACTAATAAAAACAAACAAAAACCCTAGTTTTAATCAGTGAAATTCGAGAAAAGATTACCTCTTTGGCGCTTGCTGATCAGGGAAGCGGGAAGCGAAGCAGCCGAAAGGCGAAAATTGCACAATTGCAATTAGAAAAATCCCTTCTTTTGAGAGAGAGAGAGAGAGAGTCGTCCAATTTGGAAAATTCAAAAAAAACGGCGCTCGTGTGCCATTGGTTGGGCATTCAGTGGGGTAAGCGGACGAATAGTATGACGCCACGTAGGCGCTAACTGGCGAACACAAGGACGAGGACCCGCGGGTGATCCTGGAGGTTTTTTAACTGATATAACCGTCGCGTGCGCAGACTGAGATTAACACTTTGTTTTGTTTAAAGTTTAAAGTTAAGACTGAGATTAACGTATTCTTTTGTTGAAAGTAGACTGAGATTAACTTTCCCCCTGTCCCCACCTTAATCCTTGAATATTCAACTTTTTAATTAAACTGCCTGTGTCAAGGGCCCCACTCCACTCCCACGTTGTTATCTTTTCTGTTATGGTGATGATGCTACGTAAAAATCAAGGGTGAGGATTGAGGGAATCAATCAAACGGTTGGCAATAAATAAGAAAGTTGGAAAAGTCAACCGGCTGACCTATTTATTTCCACTCATCATAACACCTACTCGGACTTTTCGAGTAAAATTCAAATTTTATGTTCTAAATGTATCCCCACTTACGCTACTATTAGAACAAATATGAGTTTTAATTCAAAACTCATTTTCGGGACAAATTTAGTTCAAGATTTCCCTTTGAGTTAGTGTAGCTGACCAACCATATATGTCTACTTTTTTTTGTTTAATATTTATAAATTCATTGAATCCAATTACTAAAATATAATACAATCAAATTCAATGGTAAAAAAAAAATCTAATGTTCCAAATTTAAATCTAACGGCCAAAATAATTAATTTTTTTTTTGTGTTTCATATTCTTTCATAGTGTTCCATGAGTTTCATAGTGTCAATTTAGAAAATTTTCAATATTTATCGGAACCTAAATATTTTTTGATTA
>JAOTRO020188744.1:0-10718 GCA_028566515.2 Pyracantha coccinea | reverse complement strand
AATTACATTACTACAGAAATGTGTTTTCCGACGAAAACCAATTTGTTGCGCAAACAGAAATTTTGGTTCGCCGCCCTTAAGTCCTCGGGCAAAGGTCGAGAAGCAAACAATTGCGGAATGAAGACAAAATTTTCATCACGCAAAGACCTTGGCCTAACGAAGGATTGCGACAAAGGAGTTTGTCCTGTCAAAGTTTAAGGGATGAAGGTACATCATCACGCCAACTTTAAGGTTATGACACCGTTCCCTTGCGTTAAGATTAAGGCGAAGAAATCTCTTCGTTACGAAAACCATTATGCGACGAATGTTGTCGTCGAGTAAATCTAGACACAATGAAGCTTAACCAATCATTTTTGTTTTTGAGTATTTTTCATTTTTTTTATGTATAAATACTACATCGCTTAAAATTAGGCATGCTGGAAACTGTACAAGCATTAATTTTTTGCGACGACACAATTTCGTTGGGTCAAACTTTTTTTAAATTTTTATTATGTTATTAATTATTAATTTTTATTAAATTATATATTTTAATTAATTTAATGTTTTTTTATTTAAATATCAAAAGAATAATTATTTTAATTATTATTCATATTATATTTTGAAATGTACATACAAGCAATAAAAAAGTTATGATATCCAAATACCAAAAAAAACTATAAAAGTGAGGGCTCAGAGTCTGCTAGATGGGATACCTGAGGATCGATGGGTGGAGCAACTGACAACCTGATGACTGAGGTGGCTAGGAATCAAGTGATGGCATCAAAAATTGAAAGTTGGACAACTGAAGGGTGTGTAAGATCTGATTCATCTGGTTGCCCTGGATCCTCATCTGGTCTCTTTAGGCCGCAAGCTATCGCTTCAGGTCCACAACTTCCATCGTCAACATGGTTAACTATCCCCAGCTCTCTCCGAAAAAGATAAGGCACCAGTGTCACGATGTCGTGCTCTCCCCATCCCCTACCAGGCCTACAACAGAGGGTCTGATTATCACATCTCAATCCCGACTCCGTTGTTGCATGATATTGTTTGCTTTGGTTCCCGATCACGCCCTCACAGTTTTGTTTCTGGGAACTCAAGCAAGCAGAACTTCCGAGTGGGTCACCTATCCTGGGAATGTTCTAGCCCTGTACTCGCTTAACTTCGGAGTTCCTACGGAACCCAAAGCCAGTGAGCTCCCAAAAGGCTTTGTGCTAGGAAGAGATGGGCATGTACATATAAGGCCTAGAGGATCCTCTTCCCTAGGCAATGTGGGATCTTACAATCCACCCCCTTAGGGGCATGACTCGTTGGTACACTTCCGGCCAGGGAGTGGCTCTGATACCAAATTATCACATCCCAATCCCGACTCCGTCGTAGCACGATATTGTCCACTTTGGGCCCCGACCATGCCCTCTAGGTTTTGTTTCTGGGAACTCACACGAGTAGAACTTCCTAGTGGGTCATCCATCCTATGAATGCTCTGGCCCTGTACTCGTTTAACTTTGGAGTTCCTAGGGAACCCAAAGCCACTGAGCTCCCAAAAGGCCTTGTGCTAGGAAGAGATGGGCATGTGCATATAAGGCCTAGAGGATCCTCTTCCGTGGGCAATGTGGGATCTTACACTGATCCACCGTCTCAGTAGAGAAAAGCATTGCTCTTCTCCACCATAATAGCCTATAATAAGAAAATATGTATAATATTTATAATTGAAAGAAAAGTAACAGTGAGATAAAATTTCATGGAGCTCCTCAGCAACCTCATCCCTGAGTCGAACATAAACTTCCTTGATCATGTCGATCTCAAAAAACATAGAACACTTTTGAAGAAAAAAAAAAGTAAAGAAATTCGTTATTAATCCTAAAATATAAAAATATATCATTTTACCTCTAATAACTTTTCCAACCTATTGGAGAAAGGCTTTAAACCAGACTGGTAGAGAAATTTCTTTTTCAATCTATTCATCTTGTTTGCCTTAGATCTTTCTTGTTAAACACAAAATGCATGTATTATCTCATATGTTAAAAAATTAATAAAAAATATTAGAATACTATTATACTTACCAAAAATTTCGGATCCTAAAAATGCTTGCATAGCCATGCCCAATCCTCTGGGTGCTCCACCAATTCCTTTGGGCAGCCTTCCTCAAGAGTAGTCTCCATATTTGAAAAATATTCAAAATATTTGTGGAGGTAGCTTTTCCACTCAACGTACCACTTTGTGAAGAGCTCTTGTAGGTAAGTGGTACGCTGAGCATCGAGGTTTTCAACATCATAGTTCAGCTGCAAATATAAAAAATATTAAATTATTATTAAATTATTAATAATAGTATACTTTACTAAAAAATGTACTATTAAAAGTTGACAATACTAACGCCTTCTTCATGTCCTTCGACACTACTTTCCAGGTACCCAACTTCATAGAACAATGGATTCGCACTACGGATGCAACTTCATGGGCCAACCCACTGTGCTGTTCAAACGTAGACGCAATATAATGTTCGAGGATTGTATGTAATGGTGATCGATCTTTTGGCAAACGTGTCACTTTCGCTGCCTTGAGTTAACGCTGTTAGGAATATAATATGACCATCAACTAGTTCTGTATGTGATTAAAGCTTTATCCTTACTTATCTATTAAGCTAATTGTACCTATTTGTATTGTATTGTACTCTTTCAGTTGAATGTAATAAAAATCATTCTATTCAACCACTTCTCTGTAGAATTCTTTCTCTCTTTACCTCTAACTTTTGTCTCACATAGTCATGAGTTTCTACATGGTATCAGAGCCGTTGTCTAACGACCTAGATCCACCGCTTCCGTCTTCTTGAATTTTCTCACTCTTTCTCTTCTCCCAAACAGATCTTATCTGCCCTAATTTCTTCAATTTCTTGAATTTTCTCCTCTAATCTTGATCTTCTGATGGCGAATGTTGTGAATTATGTGGATTCTTTATCTCCGATTGCCTCTTTTGGTTCTTATGTCGAGGTTCCAAATCCGTCAATTCAATTTCTCTCTTCAATCACAGTTCAGAATATTACTGGTATGGTTGCAACAAAACTCAATCGTCACAACTACATCACCTGGCACAGTCTCTTCCTCCCTGTTCTAAAATGATTCAAGCTTTTAGGGCTTGTCAATGGCATTGATGTAGGTCATCCTCAATTTGTGACTGATTCGTTTGGATCTCAAGTTTCTAATCCAGCATATGAGACTTGGTGCGATCGTGATCAAATTCTGATGATTTGGATTAATTCGACACTATCTGAAGATCTCATTCCATTGACCGTTGGCATGGATGATTCCAGATTTCTCTGGAAATCTCTCTAGCGTCAATTTTCTAGTGTATCTCGCACTCACATTCATAGCCTATGCTTGAAGATTCAAACTATCCAGAAATGAGACTATTCGATGACTAATTATCTCAACTCTCTCAAGGAGATCTCTAATAAACTTGTTGCGGCTTGTGAACCGATCTCTGACTCAGATCTTATGGCCTACATACTTTTTGGTCTCTCCACTGAGTATGAATCATTTGTTGACTCTATTGAAACAGGATTTGAATTTGTTAATCCTGATGAGTTGCATGGATTACTTCTGAGTAAGGAGATTTCTCTTCAGAAACGCAAAACCAGATAACTTTCCTCTTCTTCTTCAACACTGTTTCATGCTTATACGGCTCAACAAGGTTCTTCTGGTTCCAACAATTACAAAGGCAATTCACGTGGTTGCTTTCAGAACAAAAATCGATACACTTCAAATCGAAATTTTAGAGGTATTCGTAACTACAACAACTCTAGTTGTCTTCTTGGACCTGGTCCTAATTCAAGATCCACATTCTCTGGTCAGAACTTCAACAATTATTCTTTTGGGAGATCTTTTCAGTGTCAATTATGTCTCAAATATGGCCATGAGGCTTTCAATTGTGAGAAACTCCTTCAGTTTGCACCTCAAAAATCAAACACTAAACCTCATGTTGGCATGATTGCTGCTACTTCTCCTCCTTCGAATTGTTGGTTAACTGATAGTGGAGCTTCTCACCATATGATACCTGATCCATCTTCTCTTAATTCTGCCATTCCCTACACTCGTAGTGTGCAGTTGTTTGTTGGTAATGGCAAAGGTCTGTATATTTCTCATACTGGATCTGCTTTAATTCGTACTTCTAATGCTACATTTAAACTCAATGATGTGTTGTTCGTTCCAAAAGCATCAGATAACCTATTATCAGTTTACAAACTTGTCTATGACAATTGGGCTTCTCTGACTTTTGATCCATTTGGATTCTATATAAAAGACCTAAGAACTGGGAAAATGCTTTTCCAGGGACTCTGTGAAGGTGGCTTATATCCTTTCTACTGGAATGCATCCAATGGTATTTCTGGAATTGCACTCTCTCCTAAGGCATTGATGATAGCTAAGGCAAATGTTCATATCTGGCATAAAAGACTCGGACATCCATCGAGCTTAGTATTACATAATGTTGTAAATAAAAATCAGCTACCTGTTATTGGTTCTGTCAATTCAGAGTCCATGTGTATTGATTGTAAGATGGGGAATGCCTCTAGATTACCATTTTCTACTTTGCCTTGTACCTCCACTAGGCCATTTCACTTACTGCATACAGATGTTTGGGGTCCTTCTCCCACTATTTCATGTACTGGTTACAAGTACTACCTCATTTTGGTCGATGACTATACTAAATACAGCTGGTTATATCATATGGTTTATAAGTCTGATGTCTACTCAATTTTCAAGACTTTTGTTCTCAAAGTTCAAAATTTCTTTTCATGTAAGATACAATGTCTCAGGTCAGATTTAGGGGGTGAGTTCTTAAGCAAGAATTTTCAGAATTTTCTCAATGACCAGGGCATTACACATTAGTTAAGTTGCCCTCATACACCTGAACAAAACGGTTGTGTAGAAAGGAAGCATAGGCATGTTGTTGAAATGGGTTGGACTCTTCTTTTTCATAGTGGTTTGGCACCTAAATTTTGGGTAGAGGCTTTTCAGACTGCTGTCTATATCATCAATAGACTACCTCCTCAATCCTTCTCTACTACTCCTTGGGAAAAACTTTTCAATGCCATTCCTCAGTATCATACTCTCAAAGCTTTTGGTTGTGCTTGCTATCCATGGTTGCAGCTCTACTCATCTAACAGACTTGATCCGAAAAGCAAGTTGTGTATTTTTCTCGGGTATAGTCTCAAGCATTGTGGTTATAGATGTTTTGATCATGTGGCTAATAAAGTTTATATCTCAAGGCATGTTACTTTTGATGAACACTTGTTTCCTTTTAACCAAGGCATGTTCTCTGCCTCTATTTCACCACAAGTTGCATCATCTCTTAGTTCTTCTCCTATTACTGTAACCATTCCAGTTACTTCTTCAACAAGTGCCTCACATATTACTTCATAGATTGCTCGACCCAATAATTCATCACAACATCAAGCTTCTTCCACAGATGACACTTAACGTACTCAAACAGGTTGCTCCATTTCTCATCAATCTACTCCATTTTTACCATATGCCCATGTACCTACACATGTTCTACATAACTCTCATCCCATGATTATGAGGGCTAAAGCTGGAATTCACAAACCAAAGGTTTTCACAGCAACAAAGCATTCTCTTCCAGCCTCTGTTGATCCTCTTGCTTGTCTTCCTTCCACACCTACAACATTTTTACAAGCTTCCAAGAATCCAAACTGGATGAAAGCCATGGAGGATGAGTTTCAAGCTTTGCAATCAACTGGCACTTGGGACTTGGTTCATTTTCATCCTAGTTTGAACTTGGTAGGTTGCAAGTGGGTGTTTGGACTCAAGCATAAACTTGATGGCTCCATTGAACGATATGAGGCCCGTTTTGTAGCTAAAGGGTTTCATCAACAAGAGGGTCTTGATTTCTCTAAAACATTTAGTCCTGTTGCTAAGCCTACTACCATTAGAATTCTCTTATCCATTGATGTTTCTTATGACTGGTTTGTACATCAGCTTGATGTCAAAAATTCGTTTTTGCATGGTACATTAAAGGATGATGTCTACATGGTCCAGCCCCTGGTTTTTTTGATCAGTCCAAACCTCAACATCTATGCAAACTTAACCGGTCTCTCTATGGCTTAAAACACGCACCCTTGGGCCTGGTATGAAGCATTTCACAAGGGCATCATCTCATTGGGTTTCTCACCTTCCTATTCTGACACTAGTCTATTTATCAAAAAGGATTCTACAATTACTTTTATCTTAGTCTATGTTGATGATATCATCGTCACTGGCAGTTCTACTACAATCTGTCAGTCTATTATTGCTCAGTTACAAACTATGTTTCTTGTGAAAGCCTTGGGGTGGTATTCACTATTTTTTTAGGCATTGAGGTTCACTGGTATGCTAAAGGTTTGTTTCTGCATCAGTTTAAATATGCTCTTGATTTGTTAAAGAAAACTGATATGATTAGTGTCAAGCCTTGCTCCACTCTTGTTGGTTCTGCTAAACTGGATCACTCCGGTTCTCCTATCTCAGATCCTACATTTTATCGCTCCACTGTTGGGGCCTTGCGGTATCTAACATGGACTCGGCCTGATTTAGCCTTTGCTGTTAACCAAGTATGTCAGTATATGCCTTCTCCAAGGACAATCCACTTACAGGCAGTTAAATGGATACTTCGATATTTGAAGGGTACCCTTGATTCCGGTCTTTGGTTTACTAAAGGTCCTCAATATCTCACTGCGTGGTCTGATGCAGATTGGGCAGGATGTCCTGTTGACAGAAGATCAACTAGTGGCTACTGTGTTTTTCTTTGACCAAATCTCATATCCTGGAGTGCAAAGAAGCAATGCACTGTTGCTCAATCGTCTACTGAGGCCGAGTACCGGTCTCTAGCTCATACAGCTGCTGAACTCAGATGGGTTTGTAAAGTATTGCAAGACATTTCCTTTCCTATTCTCAAAACTCCTGCAATTTTCTGTGATAATAAAAGTGCAATTGCACTAGCCTTCAATCCTGTATTTCATGCCAGGACTAAACATGTTGAAATCGACTATCACTATATTGGAGAAAAGGTTCTCTATGGCCAAGTTAGTGTGCATCATGTTGCTTCTCTTCTTCAACTTGCAGATATTTTCACAAAATCTTTGTCTTCTGATCGGTTTGCAGAATTGACTTCCAAGCTTTCAGTGAGATCTCCTCACTTCAACTTGAGAGGGTGTGTTAGGAATATAATAGGACCATCAACTAGTTCTGTATGTGATTAAACCTTTATCCTTACTTAGCTGTTAAGCTAATTGTACCTATTTATATTGTATTGTACTCTTTCAGCTGAATGTAATGAAATCATTATACTCAATCACTTCTCTCTCTAGAATTCTCTCTCTGTCTCTCTACCTCTAACTTTTCTCTCACAGAATCATGAGTTTCTACACCATATTGGAAATCTTGTGACGTTAAATCTCTTTATGTAGAGTGATTTCACTACAAATTAAATCTCTTTACATAGAGTGATTTCACTACAAATTATATGAATGCCTTTTTGTAGCAACAACATACACCTATTGGATTGTATGTAATTAAGTTTATTACAATATAAGTACATTATTAATGGGTCTCTGGACCGTCTCTTAAATTCTAACAAAATTACCTTAATACATCACCATGAGTGGTTTGGTGCCCAATTTCGTGTACATGAACCTTAGGATGGAAGTCCAAACTGGACAACTATGGATATGATAAGGATTCTCAACTTTATATTTCAATTGCAATGCTCACGCCACCATCAAGAAGTCGTAAGTTTACACCAGGCGCGTTTGGCGTGTCTGAAATAAAATTTAAAAAGTAATATATCCAAATTTAAAAAGTAAAATATCCCCTTACATGTGTAACATGCAGGAAGCAAACTCACACCCATAATACTTTATAAATATGCATAACATTTTACTACCGTTACCACAAACACAACTCTCTATTTCCCAACCCATCTCTAGAAGCAAAATACAACTTTCAAAGAAAAGGGAGAAATATTGTTCATTTTCTATTTTTCGAAGTAAAGAAATTAAAATGGCTGAGAAAGTAGTAGCTGAGACGTACCACCAATTGGAACCAGCAACTGGGCACTCCGGAGGTGATCATGAAGCTTCAGCCACGACGCAATCCGAGGAGCTCAAACGACAGAAGAGAATTAAGATGTACAAATACATAGGCATTTTCATCGTCTTTCAAATCGTAGTCATGAGCGTTTTTGGTATGACTGTGATGAAAGTTAAGTCCCCAAAAATCAGGTTGGGCAACATCCATGTCCAAAGTCTCAACTCCGTCCCGGCGGCACCTTCATTCGACATGAGCTTCGTAACCCAAATCAGAGTCAGGAACTTAAACTGGGGTACCTATAAGTTTAATGCCGGTATGGCCACGTTTATGTACCAAGGTGTGCCCGTTGGGCAAGTTGCTATTCCGAATAGCAAAGTCGGAATGCGGTCCACGAAAAAATTTGATGTTGTGGTCAGTTTGAATTCTGCAGCATTGCCGAGCAACTCCGCTCTTGAAAGTGAGCTGAGCAATGGGCTGCTGATGTTGAGCAGTCAAGCCAAGTTGAGTGGAAAGGTTACGTTGATGATGATCATGAAGAAAAACAAATCTGCTGAAATGGGCTGCACTATGGTGTTTAATTTGGCAGCAAAGTCTGTCCAAAATTTGGATTGTAACTGAGAGAATATGGCCGCTATATCATGAGCCAACTTTATTTTTATGTTTTGAGATTTGATTTAGTTTTTACTTAATATTCACAAATTCCGTCATTACTTCTTGTTTGCAATTTTTTAAATTGTGTCCGCATTACCTTGCAATTTTTTGAATTGTATCCACATTATTGAATGAAGTCCTAAGTTCAAATCTCGCAAAATAAATAAAAGAAAGTGAAATAACATAGCTATAGTTTAGTGGGAGTGCTTGACCTAAATTAGAATTTGACATTGGGAAACCATAGTGGACCTGGGCTTTTTGATTCTTGTTGTTGGTGGTACGAACTGGAGTTGATTATTCAGCTTTGAATATGACTTTTTATGGAGTTGCTTCAAAAGTGAAACTAAAGTGGCCAAAGCTTAAGGGGTAGAAATTAAGTTAATAATATGAGACAAGTTAACATTAAAGGGCTAGAAGTTAATAATCATGACCTTCTAGTTTTCTTTTTCCCCTAAGATGAAAGTGATGGCATGTCAAAGAACAAAAATGAAAGAGATTACTTTAGGTGTCAATAATGCCAAAAAAGTTTTTATCACAAATGGTTTCTGAGATTGACCAAACTTATCATTTTGATCGTTCATTTAAAGGAAACCTTGTTGAAAATGAATTCCACATTTATGCAAGTACAAACTTTGCATGAGCTTACTCCTCATAGTGCCAATTGTTTTATGGTGCAACTCCAACTTTTTTCTTAGTATCATAGCAGATTGTCTCACGTGTGAAGCCCAACAGCTAGACTTGACATTTGTGTTGTGTTTTCCATGTTCATGTCGTTTTAGTAACATACACAATATCTTAACAGGTCATGTTGTGTAACACTTATTAAAATAAACGGGAAATATAACCCAAATCGAAATCGACCATTTAATATTAACGGTTAACATGCCCCAACCAGTGACCCGTAAAGAAAATATATTTTTAATCAATAAATAATAAAATGAAAAACATGATTGTCGTTTACGTTTACACTCCATTCTTCTCACCGAATTTCTCTTTTTTCAGATTTTATGTTTTTGAAAACATGATCTTTTAGCAGATGCAGAAAGATAAACGGTTCGGATCGTTAATATCACGTTCAAATTATTACGATTAATGAAAAATATTGCTTGGAGTTTATAAAGTCTCTAGAAACTATACAATATCGACTCGTATTTCAGTTAACCATAAACATCAGAACGTGATATCAACAATTCAAACCGTTCATTTTTCTCCATCCGCTAAAAGATAATGTTTTCAAAAAAGAAGATTTGAAAAACGGAATCCGATGAGAAGAATAGAGCGTAAACGAAAATCAACAGTTTAATATAAATCAAGGGTTTATGGATTATGGTGTCGAAAATTCGAAGTTGAGCCATTCTAGAAAGTAGTAAAGCTTGTCATCACAACTGATTGTATATTTTTTTTAATATTGTTCACATGTCTACATTGATTATTCTTAATTTTTATTAATTTTGCACTCAAAAAAAAAATATTCATGAGAGTTTGGAGGGTTTTAAAAAATTAAACGACGATGTAATCATTGTATAAGTGTATAGGATGTAATCACAATCATTTATATATATTTTTTCACATTTTCAACTTGTACTTTAGTTATTATGAATTTTAATTTATTTGAACTCCCCCTAAAATGCTATTCGAGAAAGTTTTGTAGGGTTTTAAAAATTCAAACGACGTTGTAACCATCGTCAAAGCGTAGAGGATGCAAGCACGAGTGTTTGCATAATTTTTCACTTGTAAATAAATTTATTATGAATTTTGTAATAAACCTTGGTATTTTTAAATTGCTTTATAATTTTAATGTGCATTAGAATTTTAAATCTCACTTATATGAGAATAAGTACTATAGCTATTGTCGTAACTAGTAAGGTTTTTTTTAATAGTTTAAAGTTATCAATCTAACTTTTTCCTTAACGGGTTACCTGCATGTAAACCCATTAAGAACTTATTAACGGGTGATCCGATAACAACTCGATTGGTTATTATGCTGACCCGAAACTCGTTAATTTTGTATCG
>JAOTRO020188702.1:0-10719 GCA_028566515.2 Pyracantha coccinea | reverse complement strand
AAAAAACTCAATAATTATCACAACCTATTTAATATTCAAAAATTACAATTAAATGCCAAGGATTAGAATTAGTTTTTTAATCTTAAACAAGGTTTTATTCAAAAAGTAATCTTAGACAAGGATTAAAATAGAATTTTCTGATATTTTAACTGTTGTTGTCATTAATTATAATATAAGTGGATAATATAATGAATGGACGATGTATCTAAAATACCATGCAATTATAATATGTCTCGGTCCTAAAAATATTAATACAAAACAAATATATAGTTATAACTTGATCAGTAGAATAATAACATCATGTAACGGTGTATCTGAAACACCGACAAATCTCTCTCGAGCTCGTGAAGAACACATTATGGAGCATAGGATGGGAGTACTGATCAGACAGTGATGGAAAATGGGGGAAGCATGATGGAAACAACGTGTGGGCCGAAGATTTTTTGGTTGGAGGTTGAGCAAGCTTGGAAGGGGACATTTATGTGCAACGGTACCCTTCAAAGTTGTACAATGTCTTCTTCCTTGTCTTTGACTCTGTGCTTTGCAATCTGAAAAGTTCGAAACATGAGAAGAAGAAAAAAATTCTAAGAACACGCTACGCGTATAATGTTTTCTTCCGTTAATCTAGGTGTTGAACACTTTAAAAACATAAACTATCAGAAAGGTATAGACTAGACAGTTCATAAAAATTCTCAAAATATCATCCTACTAAAGATTAGCAATCCAAACAGAAAGATCTTCAAGAAAACAAAAATCCATATCAAGGTTGTAGCTCCAATCCGCGTATAATGTTCAGTGTGCATGCCATACATGTATCCAACACGTCTAAGGGACTGTGGAGTATGGATGGATCTTCTATGCCCATACAATGTTTTTCTCTTGTATGTTCATGTACAAGGAGTATGCATGCATATGGATTTCGGGTGCATATCTGTGCACTTTTTAATTTGGATAGACAGATCGATACACGACGCAACAGAACAAGTGTCGGTTATGTACTTAGGAATTCGCGGAATTATAATTATGATACCATGTTAGACAATTATTAGACTCCAAAAGCTTAAAACTGTTAACAAATGAGTCAACAGTGCATATCAAACTAATATGTATAATGTATGACGTGTGATTTTATAGTGTTATTTTACTAGTAAATAGCAAGTTAGTAACCATGAATTGTTTGCAGAGAATCATTTCCATCGACAATTATTTGTAGTCTCCATAAAAACATCTATTCCTTCTTTATTAGGAAAACTAATGAAAATGACTTGAAAACTTTGAGTTTTAACGAAAATGAAAAAATAAAGGGTAAAGTGAATAGTACTAAGATTGATTTTTTAGTGTAAAAATGTGATTTTTTGTTAAAATAAACAGTACCAGGAGTTTTTCGTTAAAGTTCCCTTCTTTATTTCTTTGAAGGCATCTCTAAAATCTCTTAAGATTTGACGCCCACCACAACTTCTGTTTAGATGCTTGAAGCCCAACTCCAATTATATGGGCTTAAGTAAATCCAGCCTAATGCACTATACCCGGGCATATTCCCAGTGGACTGCATACCTATAAGATTGCTATGTAAAAGCCCAATCGTTCAAAAGTCGGTCTCCTCTCCCCGTAGCGTATAAATAGTTCTCGGCGGTCGTCGTCCATCGTCAGCCACCGCTCGCATATCCACAGTTCCCAAATATCGCACCACAAACCTGAGAGAGTCGAGTCCAATCCAATCCAGATGGGCAATTCGTGCTGCTGCTGCTGCACCTGGATAGACCAAGCGACGATAGGCATCTTGGAGAGGTGGGGCCGGTTCGAGAGGCTCGCCGAACCCGGTTTCCACCTCCTGAACCCGTTGGCCGGTCAATGGGTCGCCGGCATCCTCTCCACCAGGATCGCCTCCCTCGACGTCCGCATCGAGACCAAAACCAAGGTAATTTTATCATCTCTGCTCGAAACTCATACTGCAAAAGCAAGAATTTGGAGTAAATGGTGAATTTTTGTTGGTGTTTGGATTGAAATTTTTTTGTGTAATTTTGGGCAGGATAATGTGTTCGTGCAATTGGTGTGCTCGATACAATACAGGGTAGTGAGAGAGAACGCCGATGATGCGTTTTATGAGCTGCAAAACCCCAAAGAGCAGATTCAAGCTTATGTCTTTGATGGTAATTTTACTATATTGGTTAATTGGGGTTTCAATTTTTATGCGGCGCGAATAATTGAATTGGATTAAACTGAATTGGTGTGCGTAGTGGTTAGAGCTCTGGTGCCGAGAATGACGTTGGACGAGCTCTTTGAGCAGAAGGGTGAGGTTGCGAAAGCGGTGTTGGAGGAACTTGAGAAGGTAAAATTTAAAATGATGAGATGAAGTGTTTACTGTATTTGTGATCGTTTTGCGGTGGAATGCATGATTGTTACTATTTTATCGTATCAATGCTTTGAATTGAATGAGTTTGAGTTCGATTAGATTGTTGTGATTGCTTCTCACCCGTTTGTTTCGAGCAAAATTTTGTTCTTTATTGTTATGTTTCGTTCTCTCTGAAACTTGTTATGCAAGAAATGTGTTGTTTTACATGATTTCTTACGTTGTATGCTGAAATTTCTGATCAGGTTATGAGAGAATATGGATACAGCATAGAGCACATACTGATGGTTGACATTATACCTGATGCCTCTGTCCGCAAGGCAATGAACGAAATCAATGCAGGTCATTGTCTTTTATTTTTCTTTCCCTGATTTTACTCATGGACATTGTTTCTGCTTGTATGTGTGGTAGGAAGACACATGTTTTGGGAGTTAGTATATTGTAGGACTGGAAGTTTTGGTTAGCCCCGGGTTTTGAGAACAAACATTTGGAATGGTTATGTGCTATGGTTTACTCAGTTGCGTCTCTTCGATTTTTGTACAGAAGTGTGATACTCGTGACATTCTGACAAGATATTCTTGTGACATATCTGGCCTCATAATGTTTAGATTCTGCTGTTTATGTTGAGCTATAATTACATTTGAATTTGCTTCATGAAATTACTTTATATGTTGGAGCGAGCAAACGTTGCTTTTCTTAACTTTTGGAACATTATTCACCTAGACTCAAAGTCATCGTAGAAGCCCGACTTATTTGTTATATGTTTTTGGTTAGCTCAAAATGTTGAATTGTGCACACTGGTCGGTGATTTGCAGTTTTAATATATGTTAATGGTTTGTAATTAAACGCTTATTCTTGTTTATATACTGAAAAATGGAGCATCTGTACTGCAGCTCAAAGGCTCCAGCTAGCCAATGTATACAAAGGAGAAGCAGAGAAGGTGCTTCAAGTGAAAAGAGCAGAAGCTGAAGCCGAGGCCAAGTACCTTGGCGGAGTTGGCGTTGCCAGGCAGAGGCAGGCAATCACCGATGGATTAAGAGAGAACATCTTGAATTTCTCAGGCAAGGTGGAAGGAACCTCGTCAAAGGAGGTGATGGATATGATCATGATCACACAGTACTTTGACACGATGAAAGACCTTGGGAACTCATCGAAAAACACTACAGTTTTTCTACCCCATGGTCCGGGTCACATTAGGGACATCGGTGATCAAATACGCAACGGACTCATGGAGGCATCTAGTGCTCAGCTAAATGCCGAGTAAATATGACCTTTTGGACACCAACGGGTTAAGGTTGTTTCATAAGACATAGTTTATAACTTTATGTAATCCGATCGGGTTCGTTTAATTTTGTTTGCATTTCTTTTGGAATGAAGATCATGGTGTTCTTACACCATGACGATGATGTGTATATATGAAGAAATCGTAATGCTGCCCAATATATGTATAGCTCTAAATAAAGTCTTTATTTTGAATAAATTGTAATTTTTTTGGTTCCAAATTGTTGCGTTCCGGCACGTTTTGTTATGTGTCGTCGGTAACAAAGTGGGCTTCACCCGGTTAAACTAAGGCCCATGGAACAAGAGTCCATTGTATTCTGGACTAGTTCATTTGATTGGGTTGGGTCTCAAGTAGCACCGAAAGGCCCAAATCGAATATTTGTCATGAATTGTTTTTTTTTTTTTTTGGAGATATACATGATAAATTATTTAGTGTGAATCTGAAATGTCATGTGGCGCTGCGGCGTTATGAATCCATGTGTTGTAATATGTTGGACAATATTGATATATTATGGGCCAATATTGTACTTATAATTTGTGTAATAGCATGAATCGATTGGTAGCATTACCTAACAGCGTGACGGTTTTGCTGAAGCTCTCCTGACGTAGGAGCATAGAGGTGGCATAATTATCTTTTGTTCATCTTCAGGACTACGCTTGTACCATGTCGATGATATATAGCACAAAATTCAAAGATGGAATTGTGTTGGACAAGTGAGTGGCATACTAGCATTCCAATACGACCGCCCTAGTCTAGCTTGTAGACCTAACTCGACCTAAAACATTTATTCGGCTCCTCACAAATGTAGTGTCGTAGGCAGGCCATAAGCAAAGAAAAAAGTAAACCTAAAGTTTATTACTTAATCAACCTACTAATTATAAAAGCGAATATTTTGCTCACCACCATCATTTCAAGTTGATATTTATCGTCCAATTTATCACCTTTAAATACGTTTAAATTTCAATATTTTTGTAGCAAATAAACCCAAATCTCATAAATTAAATTCAAAACATAGAATAGTGAACAATACTATCATTTAAGGAGTGTGGGCAAAAATACATCTATTATAAAAAGCGTTACGGTTAAACGTGGAGCAATTAGTAAAACCCGTTTGCCCAAAAAGATAAAGTAGAATAATACGTTTAGGTGGCCAACTTTGAGTGGTACAGAGATGTAATCATAAAATTATAGGGAATATTTAGAGGAGGATTTTTGGTAATGATAATGTATGATGACTATTAGGGTGAGATTAGATAATTGGAGATTTTGATTTGACGGGAGTGCACTTAATTAATTTGTTTTCTTTTTTTTTTTGGTATTTACTGAATGACAATAAATTATAATGACTTGAGGTGAGATGGATTTTTCGACCTTTTAGGGCTCAACGGGTGGAGTTATTATTCAGTATGCTCGGAATATAATCATATGGCTTTATTATTTCATTTTTCTCAAGTTATAACATATGAATTATTACTTAGTAATGCGATTCAATTGTATTTATCTTCACTTGTAAGTGAGATGTTTTAGATTCGATTCTTGTTAAAGGTGAATTTGAACTATATTATTGCTAGCTTATTGTGAGGCTAAGTCCACTATCTCCCTCTTAGTGTAGATGATTTTTTATTTATTAATACACTATAAAGTGAGACAAATTAACTGTACCGTTTACATTTACCTTACCAAATTAACTATATCGTTTACGTTTACCTTACCAATTCAACTTGTGTTTTCAGTACGCATAAAATCTCTCAAAAGAAGCGAGAATCTTAGTTGTATTAATTGGGAAGTAAAAAGTGACCAATGTCAAAGAGATACAGAACTAGTTCTTGGCATGATTTATATTTTATTTGATGTTGGTTTGAACACTAATTTGTGTTAAGATTTTGGTTTTTCAAACAACAAGAAAGAAAAAAAAGTTTTCATTAAAATTCGTTTTCCAATTTAACCACTTGGTAGGAAAAACCTACCCGAGAGATGCCATTTGTAACAAAGTCAAATGAAAAATTGGACATATTAGCAATTTTCATTTTTGAGTGCTAGGATCAGTTGTCCATAGGCACGAGTGATTGTGAATTATTAATGCATGAGTTTTGGTTTACACGCATTAACGATTCACAATCACATGATATTCGTCATGTTACGCACCAACGACTCATAGGCTCAGTCACCCGAAGGTAAGGTACCGTTTGGTGTTTTTCTCTTCAATTGGCTACTCTAATAAAGTGTATAGGTAAGTTATTACAATCAAAACTCAAGGACCACAACTTTTAGGTGTGGGGTTAGTGGTTAGAGATTCTAAAACTTTGTGAAAGAAATTGATTAGAGTACCATCTTTGTCATTATAACACATCATACATATGGTTGAAGTTGATGTGAATGAAATCATAGAAAGACAGACATTGTAGAATACTAAAAAAAAATTGCCTTATTAATTAAATTGCCCCTTGAAATTGACATTTAATCTCAATTTATTTTAGAAATTGATTTTGTCTCGCTTTATCTTTTGAAACTGTCATTTTCAACTCTTTTTATTTCATTTTACCTTATTTCGTTAAAGAAACGCTAAATTCTAACATAGTAAATCATTAAATTCCTTTCTCTTTGGTTGTGAATTCTAATTTGTTTCGTCAAGAAGATCAGTCGATTGAACTAAAGAGCATGATGGAGGCAACACAAAGAAGTGTGTAAAAAGTGAAATATTCAAAATACCCTTGCATTTAACGTTTCTTCAACAGAATGAGGTGAATTGAGACCAAAATAGTTGAAAATGACAATTTCAAAGAACAAGATAAGATAAAATCAATTTCAAAAAATAAATTAAGACTAAATAAAAATAAAATAAAACACCAAAGTAGGTGGTACAGATATGTAATTCAATTCCCTTCCCCACCATCAAATACCCAATTTAACCTTTACTTTTACCAAGCATGTGCAAAAGAGTAGTTGGATTAAAAATGATGTATTTCTGCATAAATCCATATCTAATCATTAAGTATATATTATCATGACCAGTTTTTCACTTTTCTGTGCGGAACTTTCTCAATTATTGGTGGAACAACAACATGGAATACAAAGAAATGAAGTTTCCATTTTTTCTCATAAAACTAAAGTCACCAAATAGTAAGTGCCACAAGCAATAAATACCCACCAAAATTCATTTCATATTGTATCAATTTTACGCAATTTTTCTTGAGTAGTTACATTTATTAAGTGTCGACATATCCGATCCTCAGATTTGGTCTAACTGCTTAAACTGAGCAATCGAGGAATAGTCAAATACACATCAACACTGGATGTATGTAGGTACTCACGAAAAATAGTGGACATGGGGATTCAAAATTCAAAAACAATCAAGAAAAAAAGAGGGAAAGGAGAGATGATATAAAGGGAAGAAAGCTAATTATGGAGGAGCATTGAAAGTGTGAAGATTCTTGTAGAAAAGAGTGTTGTCCTATACTAATCATCATATCTACTTTCCCTTTAACAAGGACTTGAGTGGAGAGTGAACAAATGAATTCATTCCTCCTATACCATCCAAGGGTTAAAAATGGCTTAGGCTTTCCCCTTTCCCTTCCTTTCCCTCCTAGTTGGTGAGCAATCAGTATTTTGCCCCCCCTTGCCGACAGGAACCTCTGTGCCTTCACCAAATTCAGTAGCAAATGAAATCAAAGGTAGAAAGAGAGTAACAACATTTTACTCCCCCACTCACTACACTTAATTAAAAATGGTTTTTTTTTAGCATGAATGGTCTTTGAGATTAATGTAAAACTTCTTAATTTGGTCATTGAGATTTAAAATCGGTAGAACTTGTTTTTGAGTTTGTACACCTTCAATTATTTCAGTCACTCCGTGAAAAATCTACATCAAATAAAGAGGAAATGACAAAAATACCCTCAAATTTTGTCAAATTATTTTGGCATATTTTATTAAATTGAGGGTATTTTTATCATTTTCTTGTTTAAAGGAGATTTTTCACAAAATGACCAAAATAATTGACGGTGGGCAAAATGAGGGACCAATTCTACCGATTTTAAATCTCAATGACCAAAGTGAGAAGTTATGTCAATCGGCGAGACCATTTTGGCTAAAGATGCCATTAAAAAGTGAGAACTTTGATTGGTCGCAAGAGAAGTTTAGTACAGCTGTTTGACTAGGCAATTCTCACACCTGACAGAAATTCATGCTTTTGTAAGAGGTGACATGCGGATGACATAATCAGGCACCTCTACCCAAGTTTTTTTCTTCATTCACATACCCACTTGGTATTTTGAAAGGTTACTGCTCAGTCAAGTTACCATATTGGGTTTCTAGGGCAAGAGGATGTTATGATTGGTATGGTTTATTCTAAACTCGACAGAGTACGATTTGAAGGTGCAACAGAAAGTGTAATAATTCTCCAAAACATGGAAGTTGGAACACCAAGACGCTAAAACTACGGCCAACTCAACTAATGACTTCATATGCCACTTTGGCCTGTGTTTTTCTGTTTCTTGGTCCCATTTTTCATACTGTATCATTCTTGCAATAGTACTTACGGAAAAATGAGAATTAAATTTGGATGTTTCACCTGCTCAAGCCACGAACCGAGTTTCCTGAAGAATCGTATATACACTGAATACCACGTACATGTTCTCCCATCTTAAAGCGATCGCCACAAGGCTAAGGTCTTTCTAGCCAGTTAAACCACCAATGAAATCCATTGATGCGTGACGCACAAAACCCGTTTTAGTTCTCAGCCTGCACAAAGAAAGGTGTTGCACGTAGGTTAGCTAGTGTAAATCCTTAAGTAGACACTCAAGAATTTTTTAAAAAGTTGGGAATTTATGGTAAAACGTTGGCCCGAGGTGGAGCCAATGTTGAAAGGGGGCTGGAGATTTAAGTACGTGAATAACAAGTAAAAGAAACACCAACCTATTACTTATAGTCAACATTACTAGCCGAAATTACATGCAGATTTGGTTCAAGTTCGTTGCAATATCCCTTTCAGTCATATTATGCACATCCTCTTGGAGACAACCCTCCTTGCTTCCATTTTGCTCAACACTTTTTAGTAATCATGGCAGGCCTATCAGATAACTATGCAGACCATAAATCTTCATCGTTGAAAAACGAAGTTAGTAAGGGCCCAGTTGGAGACTAAAAATGTCACAAGATATAGAATGTTTAAAGCACAAGTTACCAAAGATGATGAGAAGAAATCTTAAGTTAAAAATTTAAAACATATCAATAAGCACACAAACAGAGAGAAAGAAAGATAAGAGACACAGACATACAGTGAGAGATCGAGAAAGAGGAATGATGGGAAATAAGGCCCCTTGTACCTTCCTTTTCGTTGACCATGACAACTAAAGCACTGAAATGGACTTCCACTTCGCATGGTGGGGGCTCTTCAATTTCAGAAACTGATATACCAGCAGATATGCCTAGTTCAATCAGTGAGAAGTGCGTCTTCAGTTACAAAGATTCGCTCTCGTGTTCTCACGAGGTTTGACCCATGCGACGACTCAAGCCTGGTTTACCATCCACCCAACCAGTTCAAGAAAACCCTGTCCTGCAGCAGAAAGAAAGTGTCAAAGATTTCAAACAAATGCCATTTTAGTGTCCTTCGGTGATTTCGTTTCTCAATAAAATATTACAAGTTCTACGCTTAAATTAGGGTGTACCACCACTCGTTCCAAACATTAAGCTTTCCCACATATTTCATCAAAAGTCCGAACAGGTGTTCCATAATTTGCAAAAAACAAAAAAACGGTAGTCCTTCGTATGGTAGTTATACATTTCAGGTTATAGGAAAAACACAAACAGAATTAAGTTAAATGGGCAAAAGAGAAAAAACAAGATACTGAGGCCATGCAGTGCTAATTTGAACAGGTTGTATAACAACATAGTCAATCTTGGTCATTAGCATCGATCCTATGTGTTAAATGTATGCGTACATGGCTACATGTGAAAGTTATCTGATTCTGAGATCTTAGGACACCAGAAATGGAACTGCCTGCATATCAACTTGTCTAAACAGTATGGTGTTCAGCATGGCACTTCATTTTGTGTTCAAGCACACTTAGCATAGAAGCCAATACTAACTGAGAGTGTGACTGCATATTCAACAGATATACAATGCCCTACGGATATCTTGTCCAATAAGAAGTGGCACATTGTCTTCCTATTTGCTTAGAATTACAGAAAACTAGCAGTGGTATGCATGTAAGTTTCATGACAGGTGCTTCAACCAGAGCAGTTAAGACTTTGGGTCCACCCCATTGTTAAGTTGAACTCGGGTGACGAAAAATAACGTATACAGAAATATAAGTTTTGAGGAACAGAAAAGGCTAGATGTAATGAGCCATCAAGTGGCCAAAATTGGTTTGGTATTCATCTTTAATTGATTCAGAGCGTTATTCCTCACAGCAGCTAGTCCACATTACCACTGCAGCATCTAGGCACCACTTTAACAATGGAGATCCTATTTTGGTGTTCTACTAAAGACTCATATTCTTCTACCTCTTCTTTCCTCTTCTGAGACAATCTAACATGTCACTTTTCAATTTGTTTTCATGTCATTATGTTGGGCATCGAGCATGCTTAAACGCTAATACCACTATAAGCATCATTACTGAAATAGCCCAAAATAAAGGAAATGTAAATTTTTCACCAGTCATATGGCCACCAATTCATTATATTTTAGTTAAGAGCTGAACTTGGTGCAATGAAATGGAAGAAGATGTTACATAGGAGGACTTATCCAAATCAAATATCTCATACACAAGAAGAAAACAACAATCAATAACTGATATCAACAACCGAAACATGATAAACGCAGTTTTTTTAATATAATGAAGAGAAATTGGATTTTGGAGGACACCGTATTAAACGTAAAGAAACATATATCTCAAACTACTCTTGAAAGATGTTACAATTTATATTCAATCTTCCTGGACCACTTTTATGATTATAAAGATCAAAGGGCTTCTTCTTTACAACGTACAAACAGAAGAAACTCACAATCATTTTTTGGCAAGAGATTGACTATTTCATTAGAATCATGAAGATATGCCAGTTTCAGTAATACAATGTTCAAAATTCCTTC